>OMKZ01027563.1:0-20000 GCA_900302535.1 Neoniphon sammara
CACTGACAAAAACATTATTTACTGAATCTCAGTGTTGTCTATTAATAGATTTGAGGATAACCGATGTGACATAAAAAAAATCTATTTAAAATAAATCCCCCAGAAACGATTCCCACAGTTTCAAATTTCCCCTTTCATAATGTCAGTACTGCCAATAGGAGTAACCTCTGGCTAAATAAAAGGCAATCCTTTGGCAAATATTAGTTCCTAGAAATACATTTAGCAAAGAAACAAAACACAACAAAAACAAAAGAAAACCCCTAAAATACTGTCAAAATTCCTAGATTAATGATAGCCTTTGTGAAATCAAAATAACTGAAGGATTTAGTAGAACAGTAATTCATATTCTAGTAAGATAGCTTATGTTATTTTTCAGTGCATGTTCAACCTGAGGTGAGAAAATACTCCTCAGGATACCCTGAGAGTTGTAAATATAACAGTTTCCATCACAGACCAGCGCTCCAACTATCAAATAGTTAATTGTTCTTCTTAATAGGCCTGAAAGAACAATTAAGATCCAGGGAACATAATGCCTATTACTTTTGATCCTATTATCCAAAACAACCCACAATAAAGACTGATTATATTCCAAATGAAATGGGGCCTGAACATGGGCTCTTGTTCAGCATGTGTACAATGTCGCCCTCTTCTGTCCTGACAGGCAAACGACCTCATTTCCTGCACCACAGAGTGATGGAGGGGGGTAAAAACAAAACTTACTGCAGAGACCATTAGCTGGACATTTCTATCCCTAACACCTTTCAATACCATGAGTGCATACATTTCTTTACAATGGGTGAACCCAGTGGACCCCAAGGTAACTCAAAGCTGCAGTGTTTCCAAGCTGGTTTTTGGTTCAGCTTTTCCCATTTCCCCATGGATTTTCAGGGATGGAGAAACAATCTAGGTTCAGTACTTAGAAGACGCTTCAATCCAAGAGCCAAACAGCTCTGCACCTTGAACAATGTGTATGAAGCTGTATGAACAAAGTACTAAGGCATCTTACCTGGTGATGACATTGGGTTTAGCCAGGGTCCACCCAGATTCTTATTTTCTTCTTCTTTTCTTTGCTTTCCATTGTTAAATTCTGTGACTGTTTCATGAAGACCTGAGAGCATGATCACAAGGAAAGAGCAACCAGAACATTCAATCAAAACACTATACTCTGTGATAATCTAGTCTAAACCATGATTAAAAATTACAACAGTTTAAAGAAAGGATAAACATCTAAGAGATTTTGAAAAAAATATGAACCAAGTGACTTATAAGAAGCATCTAACAAGCTTTTCTCACTTCCCCACTGGCTTAGACAACAGAAACAAATCCATGTACATTCATTAACTCTGCCAACAAAGTCAGAAGTTGTTTTCACTCCTGTCTGTCAGCAATTTATCTCAAAAAGTTTGAAATGAATCTGGATGAAATTTGGTGGACAGATAGCCCTCAGCCCAAGGATCATTTGATTAAATTTTGGTGATGATTCAGGTCTGGGATTTCTGCCATTAGCCGATTAGCATTTTTTAGGCATAACTACCTTCCTTTGTTCATCAAATCAGCTCTGGATTCACTATGTTTACAGAAAGTCATCCTTGGAAGACAAATGATAAATTTGTGAATGAACTGATTCTGAGGGTTACTTACAGGTGCTTTGTGTTGCATTTTTACACATCAATTTGTCATTCTCAAATTAATTGTGATATCTTACAATAATTACTGTCGGCAAATGACTCCATGGTTAAGGTGACTGATAGCCTTTATCCCAGCTGTACTGTTAAGTTGGCAGCACAGTTGTAATGAAATTAAAATTTGGCATGTTCGTACAAGTAAAAATGGATAATTTGTGACCAAAACAAAATGTCACGTTGCCTTTAGCTGCCACTATGTGGGCAGGCTGAGTTGAAATTTTCACATGGCTTTGTTAACAACTCCAAAATACCATTGCCTGCCATTAGCGAGTGTCACATGGTTACAGATTTACATGTCCTTTGGGACCTGTGTTTCCGGTTTAACATCTTTGTTTACACCATTTTGCCTGTCCTTTGCATAAGATGAATCAGTTTGAGCCTAGACTTGCTAAAGCTTTGAGAAGAAATGTGCAAATGTGCACATTTATGACCACGCAAACAGAAACTATAAAGAAACAGAGCTGGTAGCAAACTCCAGAGGAGAACACTCAAACAATCTGAGTGTCAGTCCCAATTTGTGCAAGACACCATTGAGAAAGTTGCATGATAAATCTAGGGCTCATCATTACAAAGCAATTTAGATCTGGTTTCTTTGTCTCATAGTTGACCCAGAGATTTGCAAGGTCCTCCATCTGGTGGGTAAAAAAAAGAGTACTTGCTTAGCCTTTAAGGTTCAGCAACAGTTTGACAAGAGTACGAGTTCAATTTCACTTCTACTATACTACCCACTTAAGTTTTACAGCACTTTCGACTACCAAGAGTAACCCAGAACTTTCCATAACCTGATACTTTTCAAAACCCATGAACTTCTGGGATTGGCTTTCCTTTCCTTTTCCCTGTATGAAGATCCAACTGTGGTGTGTGTGAAGCGCGTCATAAATCTACACTTTTAAATGGCCGACATTTTACTTTACTTTATCTGGAACAGTGTAGTACCTATGGAAGTAATTCTGGAACCCATGAAATATGTTTTGTCAGTGCAGCACACCTCGCTGAAAGGCCTGTTAGTGTTTAAGGGCCCTGATGCATCAAGCCAACCACTGGCCCAACTTGGTCCATCGTCGAGTACTTTGACCAATGACTGCCCCACATTTACGTAGTGTGTTCTGCACTGCTGGGACTAGTCGGCCCTCATCAGTGGCCGACCAGCTGATTCAGCATACTGAACTGCAGTGAAGGCCATTGGTGAGAGACAGCTGATTGGCTGTTAAGCCACAGTAAATGAGGGAATGAGCAAAGAGCAAAGAAAGCAAACTACAGCGACCCATTTAGTGCGAATTGCTCTTATTTCTTTGCCTCTGCCTCTTCTTTTCTTCTTCCACAAGCAAATGACCTTCAGCAAAAGAACTAATAACACCAGCTGCAACTTCTCTGCAGAAATATTCTCATTTCGTAAAACAAAACTGTTTAATGAACTGATTCAGAATGGTGTGAAAATGATGCATTAGCACAGTTTGTTCTTTATCTCTGAGACCCTGAGGTATCCGCTTTGCTTATTTAAAGGACTACTGCCCCCTCCTGGTATGGAGAGTTACGTCCTCCATGTGTAGGCGATCAGCTGCAGTCTTAGTGGTGCAATCAAGGACAACTTTTAGCAGGTGATCCAAAGCTTTGTGACCGTTGACATTGGCTTGATGTGTCTCTAGCCTAAGCGACACACAGATTCAGCGGTGGTGGAGTATAGTGGGCGAAAAACAATTAAAAAGGAGACAGCTGAGTAAACGTGGGAACACTGGAAGCACTGTCCATGTCTTTGGTCAAAGATTTTCTCCTTGACTTTGGTAAAGAGGATAAACATGTTCAAGATGATTTTTTAAATCGGTCTTTCACTCTTTCCACTGTCTGCCAGAAGCTGCCAGAAACTGTGAAAGCTTTAGCTCCATTTGCTCTGGAAGAACAGCGCCCTCTTCCTGTTTTGAGTCATAATCCAGCAAATTTCTTGACAAATCCTGTATTTCTGGCCATTTGTTAACGATGTAAAATGCAGTGTAGAGGCTCATAGAAGCTGATGGTCTTCCTGGTGATGGGTCCTGTTTGTTTAGGTTAATTTTTTTGATGCCTCAAAATGAATCCAATCATGATTGATTGATGTTAAATGATGCAAAACCTTTAGTTGGCGTACGTACACAAGGTAGCTAACTAGAACTTTGACTTTTCACATATCATTCCTTGATGTACTGCGAGACCCTCCAACACAATATAAGCAGTATTAATGGGCACTGCAAATACAGTACATTGAAGGGGATCAAACATTTATATTACATCTTGGGTGTTTATCTGTTGCTCTTACACAGATTGGTTTACACTGAGTGCAACAGCTGAATGACATTAAATTCCCAGATCACCAAAATTAAAGAGCAGCCAACTTTAAGGAGTGCTAAAGTCCATGGACAAATTATGTAAACGTCACATGTTGCAAAAAGACAAATTAAGAGCCAAGGAGAGAAATGGAGAGGACTTTCTTCTTCCTTGTGTTTGTTGGTGAACTTGGTCTTTATGCTGCTTAACAGACTTTTTATGAAGTATCAATCTACCTACAAATAGTACTTATTAACACTTAATTTATGAGGTATTGGGCCACATAGGTGCCATGTGGGTGGGGTTGGTACAACATTAGTGCCAGAGTTTACACAATCACATTAATGCATTGGACATTCAATTTAGCACACTTTTCTGTGGTTTACAACTTAGCCATTGTAGTCAACCCCACCCATCTGGTACTCCCAGCAGGTTTAAAACAAATGCCAAGAATTGCCAATGCCTGACTACTCACAGCAACACTTCCACCACAAGTCAGACCGAGGCAGCTCTAGCTCTTAATGCAGGTCTTTTGAACTTAATCTTTCCAGGAGGCCTTATCATTTCTAAAAGTATTCAGCCTTTTGAGTCCATGTAGGGAGCGGATGGGTGCTGTGGGGAGGGGAGGCAGGTTAGATAATGCAGGGGATATTGTAGGATCCAGATCCATGCAGGGCCAAGCAGTTCCATTACAGACCACAGAGCTGCCTGGCACTGTTCAGCCACACAGTTTTACCCTATGATCAAACAATGTTATCCATCTGACCAAGATCATGAAAATCCCTAACGTTAGACTGTATTACAATGGTATCTGGAGCTCCCACTATACCACCTACGCCTTCTACAGATGTCATTTTGCCCCCCACTGGATTAGGTTTCCGGCACTGTAATTTTGTTCTTAATGTAACTGGATTAGTGAGCAACATTTTGTATTATTATTACACTACACAATGTTTACTTTGATTACACCACTCGATATAAAAATCTGCTCGCTTTGGGGGCTGGCAAACTGATTAGGAACTTGTGGTTTTAGTGCTGAATTTCAGCCAGCTGACCAGCCAGGAATTTGATTGCGTGTATGAAATCATCTGATGCCAGAAAACACTATTCACGATGGGCCTTTTCTCGGCCAGCGGTTGAAGTTAAATCCTGACGAGAAATACTCACCAAGTCGACAATTGAGAAAACGTCGGGGATTCCAAAAAGACAGTCAAACATTTGAGCAGGTCAGAAGTGTTTAAAAAAAAAAACGCCAGGCAAGAGGGCACACGACGTAGCTAGCCAGAGAGGGAGCTAACTCACATTAACCGTAGCCAGAGCCAGCTCTCCTACAGTTGTTTCCATAATAGTTACAAAATACAAACGAATCGCTGTTATCCCGCCGGGAAGACTCGCTGTCTGCTTTTAATCCACTTCGTCAGAGAGCGTTTCTGTCGATTAAAAGTCTTTATTTTCCTGTCGATGTAAAGCAGGCTGAAACTAGAGAGGTGGAAACCAAAGTGCTACTGTTGGGGGTTAACAACTTTGCTGTGAGAGACGGCTTGTGATTGGACGGCGGAGGCCACCAATCACCTGTGGAGAGCCCTGGGTTGGTGACGTCATGGTCCAGAGGGGATGAATCCTCAGATGATTGGCTGGCAATACTATGATAAATTCACGCTGGTCTTTGCGGTATTTTTTTATTTGTTTACAGTCCACATTATTGCTGATTTCTTGTTTGAATTAAGCTCAGACAATTTTTCCCAATTTTTCAACTTCAATTTTTTTTTTTACCCACTTCAGTTTGAATTTGTCCCTCAAAATTTCCTATCAAATGTTATGCCTTCATGTAATCTAATCTGTTTTTAGGTAAGGGCAACATAAGGTTTATAACTTGACTTATTTCCCATTTCCATGCAGAATACCTCACATTCTGCATTCTGTAAGTTTATTCTAATTTGCTGAGAAGGCTTTGCATTAACCCCCTCATTTATTTTAGCAGATGGCATTTTAAATTATCAAAACAACAGCTCATCAGGTTAACTTCAGGTTAACCATGTCAGTCCGAGATTCGTGCATTTTGTCAGGAGTATGTACAGTTCATGAGGCAATAACCATCTGCTCCAGCTATGAATTATACATGAACTCATATTAACATGAACTCATTACCATAACCATTTAACACTGCAAGTTGAGGTTAGGGAGTCTGTTTATGTGGGTGGAAAAGAAAAAAATGAATAATTTTAGTTTTCCTTTAATTATCCAGGGATACTGAGCATCTCCACTGGAGTAGTTGTGGGCTTGATTGCCTTGCTCAAGGGTAACTTGAGCTTTGTTCTTCATTCTGGTTGTTGTTGAGGGAGGAGAGTGCATTACTCATTCACTTTTCCTATCTGATCCAGGGGTTGCAGTGAAAGACCTTGAGGCTAGCTGAGCAGATACACTGACTCACTGAATGTACCAATGAATAAATAACATCACAACACAATAATAATAATTACACAACAATAAAGTAACAATATTGGGGTAATTTGTTTTGGGTCTTTATTCAATAAATAATTTCAGAGATAAAGAATTGCAAATGTGAATGTGTTGACGAAATTAAAAAGGCACTTAAAAACAAGGGTGACAAATATAACCTTATTTTCTTTTCCTTTACAAAACTGGAAAGTCTATGAAGAGCTGAGATCATTCCCTTAACACTGATCTTTCAAAACTTGATGAAATATGATCACCGTTGTTTCATTAAAATAAAATTTGAAAAAAAAAAAAAGTTTGATCTAGGCACCAGATACGAACTGAGTGAGAATTACTGACATTTAAAGAAGCAAGCTGGGAATATTCCCTATTCAGTTCCTGCAAGTAAAACAAGGCATTTCAATACAAGCAATTTTAGTTAGCAAATAAGTTTACGTGTATTTGGCATTGCTGTGAAAAATTAGGGACCTGAGTTGGCTTTTAAATTAAGCAATTAAAACCCGGAGCCAAACAGTAATACTACTGTACACTGATGTCCTTTCATCTAGAAAGGCAGCCAAAGAAAATGTCTTTTCTAGACAAAGATACAATTCAGTTGATTGTTCGGATGGAATACATCGCTCAGACAAACATACTATCGCCTTCAGCCCTGTTCTGTGACTACGTATATGGCTTTACACAGAATCCAAACTACCTGTACACAATTCATCGCTGCCTCACACGGCCAGCTAGCGCTACATTTAAAGAGTTTCATTCCAAAATGAGATATCCACCATTTGAAAAAGGTGATAGACTCTGACAAAATGATTGCTGATATCACTGCAAAGCACACAGTGGGATACTAATAAAGTTTTGCACCATCTAAAAGACCTTTGCTTACAACCTTGCAACATATTTCATAACAGAATCATCTGTATTTCTTAAAAATTGACAGATTAACTTCAGGTAGCAATTTCCCCCCCGCCAAAACTGGGTACTTGATGATTTGGAATGGAACCCTTCATTTCTTGTCCCGTTATCGACATCCAATTCAACCCTCAACAAAACACTAATGGCTCGATGGTTTTCTGAAAGGCACAACTAGGCTTTCTGTTACCTTGCCAGTCCTGTGGCGGAAAAAAACATTACAGATCAGTCTAAAACATTCGCTCAAGTTCCGCAGAGGAAAACATAAAAATAAAAACCCACATTTATACAGACTGTACAAATTCCAAATGATGCATAGAGAAAAACACGTTAGTAAAACATACTGAAATAGTGGCAAAATGCATTGCTATCATTTGGTGGCTACACAACAACAACAACAACAACAACAAACAGTGAGAGCATTAAAAAACCCACCCTCCCCTTCCCCCAGCCCATATTCTTTTGCATACAGTGTTGTCATGATGAGCACATAGCTCCATCATTTGCCCTCGTACTTTGGATTGACGACGGTTGTTACGGCACTCTTGTAGATCGGATTCTCGCCCTGAGAGACAAAGAGAGAGAGAGAGAGAGAGAGACAGAGGGAGAACATAAGTGAGTAAAACTGCCACAAACTGTAACTGAGTGTTCTGGTTAAGGGAAAAAAAAAACACCACAGCACTCCAAACAAACCATAATGTGAATGAACTCTGTGTTGTCATAAAACCAGAATTTTGATCGTGATACAGATGCTACAAGAAAAAGAAAAAGAAAAAAAAAACATTGAGTAATGTGTCACCAAAGCTTTGTAGGTTTTGCACAAAGCTTTCTTGGCTCTGTAAGCTAAATTGTTTCACATTTAGCTCCTGGCACTGAACAATTATTAACCAGTTAAAGTGGACTGGTAACCAGGTCAAGATGTGGTGCAGTTTGATGCTGTTGTCATGTTTCCAGCTGTTTGACTCTGAATGTTGCAGCTGGACAGCTTCATGTGACAACACAAGTTGGACTTCATGTCTGCCATTTGATCTGCCACTTCAATTTAAAAACATTTCAGTTAAGGCAAGTCAGCACAAATCAGTTACTCTCAGTTCACACGTAGTAGTAGTGGTTACCATCTACCAGTAATGCAGTAGAGCTCTTTACTGTGACTATGGGCATGACAGTGATGCAGCAGGTACAAGGCACAGCCAAGTACTGCTGGCAGCACCAAAGTCCCAAAGTTGTTGTTGTTTTTTTTTTACAGTAGTTAGCAACTCTTTTAACCTTGTGTACTGTCTGCACGTTTTCTTCAACATAATATAGGTACAAAAGAATAAAAACATGAGAAAACCAATGCAATCCCCTATTAGCTCAGTATTTACCATAAGGACTGCAATAGCGGACTAGCTGTGAATTATGGGAATCAGACTGGTTGGCTGAAAACACCTGATGCTGGCTAAATTCATTCTGCTCCCTTTTAAAGTCTTCTACTCACTGTTATTATATGTGACATACGTGAAAGTAAGGAATGTTAGAGCGAATTACATTACATAAAAACAGGAAGGAAAAAAACTACAACATTGATGTATAAATAAATATAATTCTGTTTGTTTATATTAATGTTTTCCTTCATAGTTTATTTCCCCTTTTCCTTAACCACTGCAACTACTGGCTATTATCCAGGCAAAAAAACAAAAACATAAAACACATATAAACACATATATAATATTATGGCAAAGTGTATAACACTGGCTCTTGTAGTTAAGCATGCTTATATCACCAACATGCAGTTACAAAACCTTCCACTTCAGCGTAGGCCTATCTGAAGTTTTTCCCTGAATAAATATTACTCCTGAATAAATATTAGTAATACCAGGTGTGCAGAGGAGAAACACATGCAGGAAAATATGAAGCCAACACTTGATACAAACTTTGACCTATAGATCAGCACTTTTATTCCCATAGCTGGGATTCTGGAACTGGTTAATGGGACTCTTGTAAATGGGATTCCCTTGCTACAGAGGAGAAAGACAAGGGAAAGAGGACAGATGGAAAAAGAGAAAACAGAGGAGTAAAAAACACAAGATTGTGAAAATAAGAATGGCAGGAAAGGGCAGAAGAAAGGATGGACACAAAAGTCTGAAGGAAAATGTTCAGCACAGAGCAGAAAGGATCAAGTAAAACTGCACTGTAATGAGTAATGATTAAGACCGTGCTGTGTTAATTACTTCTCAGTTTTTTTCCTCACTGCTTCTTCCACTTTTCCTGCCTGTTTGACTCTTGTTTGTCCATCTCTGTGCCTCTTTAATATCACCATTATAAATCCACATTATAATAATGACATGATTTCATATAATGGCATCTGACTGAACGTTTCGGGCCTTGCAGTAATGCTACTCAAATTATTTTTGTGGTAGGAAGTAACTTAAAGCATCAATTTTCAATTCTTGTAAGCAGTAAAAGCCATGTTTCTGCATGTTTTGACGTTGGTGATTCAAAAGCAGTCTAACAAGTAGCTTTAAATGAAGACTAAAAGCAGCAATGTCACTATTAGGTAAGTAATAAAGAAAAGTAATTACATCTACAAGCCACTTTCCCCAACATTGGCAGTGATGAATCGGCTTTCTCTGCTGCCAAACCAGAACTCTGTTGCTGTGTGACCACCAGACAACAATGAGCTGCTGTGGAGTTTTCCTTCAGTGGTGACCCAGCACCCAGCACCCAACCCCTGCTTCATTGCCTTTTATGGTCATGCAGTAGAGCCTTGTGAACAGTGAGCGGCAGCACTGACAGCTGAGGGGACGGCCGCTCCCTCAGTGGATGAAAACTGAACAGAACTGAACAGAAGCAGATATAGAATTGTTCCTGCTAATCGTTTTGAACTTTTGACTTTCAGGCTACAATATCATCAACCAGCGCTCTCAAGTAAAACTTGTAATGTGGTACTCAAATTCCAGATTTTTTCTTGTTTTGTGCTTTCCCATACAGTTTAAGATGTGGAAATTCTCAAAATTATTGGCCCCAAATCTTCCCACACTTCCCATAACATGAATCTTTCTCTAAAGTCTCTCTATTCTTAAATAAGCTCACAGTAGTTGAGCTTTTACTTGCTGTTCGTTCACACAAACAGGCTGAAAGATATTGACTTAAACATCTACTTATATTTACTGATATAGACTGATACATTTCCTTAAGACATATTTCTGCACAAAGTGTCAAGACCACTGACAAATAAAACGAAATCCAATATTGCCTTGGTTTTTACACTATTCATTCACCCTTTCAATGATGACACTTGGATCGGATTAAAACGCTGTCTGGTATGTTGTCTTCACTTCTTTCTGCTGTGACTGAGCCAGCCCAGCACCTCATCATGATGTGCTTATGACGATTTGAACACCATCAGCTGATCCTGGAGCTCCGGTGTGACTGACTCACCGTGTCCCACTTGGCATTCATCTTCTCCTTCTCAAACTTGGCAAACTCTCGGCGGTCGTGGATGATCATCAGCAGCTTCCAGATGAGCAGCAGGGCGAGGCCAATCAGCACGATGCCCGCCACCACGCCCGCCACGATGGGGATGATGTCAGGTCCTGCCGGGCACTCTGAAAAACACGGAAACGCATGAACACAAGGTAAAGTCACTTCCAAAGTCTGTAAACCACCAACTACAGTGCCTAGAAATGTCACGGTTTCAAAATACAAACCTGGAAATTTTACAAATTTAACACTTTAATGGTTGTTAGTATACAGCACCACTTCTTCTTTAGATGGAACTTACTGACCAGGTGAAAAGATACAATACTTTATTTGTTTCACCCATCAAATCCACTTCTGTCATGAAGGCAAGATGACACAGTTTAAATCCCTCGACACAAAAGAAGTATTAACAGTGCTGCAGGGGTGGCAACTAAATATTATGAAGGGGTTCCTTGGTTGCGTGCTCTGCACAACAGGTACAGCATTATGTGGTAACAACAAGAGGTAACCCTTTTTCCGACTTACCCAGACTGAGACGAGATGTTCGATATCATTTTCAGCTCTGTATGTCCACTGTTTCGGTTCCAATGGTTAGCATTTCATGTTAGCTTAGCATAAAGACTTGAAGTCTACAAAAGTCATTAGCCTAGCTTCGTCAAATTGAAAAAATAAACCTTACAGCAACTCTGAAGCTGTCTTATTTAAGCAGTGGACATACAGATGTGACACTGGTATCAAACATCTTGTCTTACTCTGGGTAAGACAGAAAAAGGGTATTTTGCCCAAAAAGTATTCCTTTAATAACCCATTTTAAACCAGTACTGGCCAAAACATGTCTGAATTTGTTTCACTGGAGATTATTTTGGTAACCACACCAGATTTTAAACAAAACGTTTTCCTGATATCTCTATTGTTAAGTCAATGTACATTTCACTGTGTAAAGGTACAGTGAAACAGAACAATATCTGACCAGGTCATGTTTCTTGCTTAACAGAAACACATCACACTCATCAAACAGGCCCTGGTACAGAAAATACTGGGAAACCTTTTCATTGTAGGATTTTCATTGCAGGAATCTAAAATTTTAAAACCTTCTACTGCCTATGAACATCGTTTAATGCCTAAATATCGATGTAGATACTACAAAAATGATATCCACAGAATATGACTCTCAACACCCATCCCCAATCAAAATGTTGCATTATAATCAATTCAGGTTAAGGACGTCCCACTGACAGTGTAGTACTGTATTTCTTGGCAAACCGATACATTTGTCTATCCCCACACTGACCCAGTGTCTCCACCACGTAGACCTCCTTGGTGTCGTTCCTGATGGCGTAGGTGTAGTAGAACCAGCAGTCGTTGGCATCGCGCTCCTTGCAGTGGGTGAGCGGGAAGCTCTGGTCGGTGGGCTGTGGCAGCTTGTCGCGATCCTTCACCTTGATGAGCTGGAAGTAGCTGCAGTCCTGCTCGCACGTGTCCTTCTTCTCACCAGCCTCGAACGCCCGGCACTGCACACACTCCCTGTGGAAAGAGAGAGAGGGTTGGCTCACTCATCTTGGTGTATTTTCTTCACTTTCTCTGAGCTTCCCACAACGTGTCATCTGTGATTGTGATTAGCGACACTGACTGGATTGGGAATAGCAGGCTGTGTCTCTGGAGTCCTAAATGACTAACTGGAGAAAATGAAATCCATACCTGGAAAGGTTGTTGGCTGGTGTTCAAATTCATAGCTGCCACCACCTCAAACTAATCTCTAAGAATTAGACTTTTTTCTTTTCTTCCTTCCCAGTTTAATGTTGTTTTTCACCTCTACTGCTCTCGTTTAGTAGGAATGAAAACCTACATAGTCTTGGGTCTCAATGATCTAAAGTGCATTCAGGGTTTTTTTTTCCTGTAAATTGACCCATTTGTAAAACTCTATGACTTTTGCAGTAACCTATCTGACTCCCTGACTGTCTGGAATATAACCTCTAAAAATTCCTCTAAAAGACCAGTGGGAACCCTGCAATTTGGAGATAAATATTTTGCCCTGGACCCACTTGTGTTCAGTGCAGACTCCGGGGCAGGTGGGGCAGATCTCGCAGGTGGGTCCCTGGAATTTTGGGTTGGTACACTTGCAGACGCCACACTCGCAGGTGCCGCGGCCATTGCAGATCTGTCCGTTCTTGGCCAGGCAGGTGGACGTGTCCAGTGAGCAGTCGCAGGCACTGCCAGTGTAGTTGGCGTCGCATATACAAACCCTGCATTCACAGCGCCCATGTCCTGATAAGGCAAAGAAAAAACAGGTTGCCAAATGTTAGCATTGGTAGCCAAGTCCATTTTTCCTAAAACAGAGGTAGTGGTGTGTGGGGTGCCATCAACAAGATTGCAACACACTTTATATCTGACTGTATGATGAAAACATGTTGTATTTTATGAATCCGTAAAAAAGGAAAATAATAACATACAATTGAAAGCAAAGGCAAGGAAATCAAGGCTAATATAAAAATCCAAGAAACAAATGTGACCTATTAATGGGAGGTTAAGAAAGATTATTACATAAAGGCAAGTCTATAAAATGAGTCTTAATATTTAGCCAGCTTAAGCTCCTTATGCAGAGGCTTGACCTCCTCTTGTGCAAAAATACAGTGTAATACTGTGAAAGTAAAAGTGTTGTGCCACTTTTCTCCAAATAATTTCAGTCACCGAGCCAAACCATATTTCCTGGTCAGTTTTGTCAATTAGAGTTTCACACAGAGAGTCAAGGATATAATCAGGAGCACTGAAGGCAGTAGTAGGAGAAATCCTAAAAACCTCAATTATAACCTCCTTATAGAAAAGACTCATTAAAAATAAACTACATCCCAATATAACTCAGAACAGCAGTTTCAATTCTCACCTCCGCAGAGCTTGTTGTTGGATCGGTCACAGTTGAAGTTGTCACACTCGCAGTATTTCCCGCTGTAGATTTCTGCAGGATTCTCCCTCTTCTTGCACTCGCAGGTGCCGCAGACGCAGTCCCCATTGTTGCTGCAGATGTCCGTCCCGTTGTCTTTGCGGCAGTTGGCGTCCAGGTCCTCCGTACGCACCTCATCCTTACTGCATTCGCACAGACGGCCAATCCGCCCCTCGTTACACCTGACAGAGCAAAAGAGTTCAACTGTTAAAGATCCACAAGATTTTCAAAGAAATTAAAGACCCATTTTCCTGTTCTGTATTGCTGAGGGATTTAACACCATGGTGATGCAACCTATAGTTAGTTAATGAAACTTTTACATTTGCGGGACTTCAAGCCCAGTGAGGGTAGCAGACGTTTCGGCTTTGCTCAGTAATCAAAGTCACAGTACCGCCCACTCTGCTTGACTGACAGGCGATCTCTGAAGTGCAGTACAGAAACATCACAGCATTGTACACAAGATGGAGACAAAATTTTCAATGAAAAATTCTGCCTATTACCAAAGTCATCAGAGAAGGAAATAAGTAGCATAAATCACATTATGTCTAACTCAATAACAAGAATGTGGCAATAAATTAATGGTTAGGAAAACAGCCTTGTGATCTGCAGAACACTGGTCTAAATCTCTGGGCGAGGAAATTGAATGAATAACTCATTCCTCCCCCCCTTTAATAATTGTAGCTGAGGTTCCTCACAGCAATTATTGCAGAGGGTATTTGTGATTCTTCCGGGTGGCTACCAGAGCAAATGAAAGTCACTGAATGAATGTCAAGCAGAGAGCTGGTGCAAATAAACAAACCAAAAAAAAAAAAAAAAAACTATGGATGTCTTGAAGGAAATTGTGTGTTTCTCAGTGAATCTGCTGGCGTAGTGCTTGTTTGGAATGAAAACCTGCTGATTCTAACTCCATGGGTTTCTGTGAATCTCTCCGGCTAAATACTTACTTGCAGGCTCCACACTCGAAGGTCCCATTGCCTTCGTAGCACTTGTCACTGTTAGGCTCGCCTTCTTTGGAGCATTCACATTCGCAGATGAACTTCAGGACGATCTCCACCTCCTCAGTGAAACCCAGAGGTTTGATCTTGATTGTTTCAGGTTTTCCATGTGACGGACACTTCTGAGCCTCCACGGAAATCTCAAAGGACACCTGGGGAGCAGAGACAGGGAAAGATGCCTTGAAGCTTGTATGCACTTTTTCCAGAAATGACATGACTGTTATGTTCATTATTTTTTTTGTTTATTTTTTCAAGGTGAGATTTTAATGAGAATATTCTTTATTGTCTCACTTGTACAGTACCTCAGTTTTCCCAAATCTTTCTGTGTTTTATCACTTTTGCAAGTGCAAATAAAAGCCTGGAGAGGGATATTATCTACCTCGTCTCCGATGGAGATGTTGGAGCATTTCCTCCCGTTCTCTCCAGTTCCCACCACACCGTTCTTACAGATGGACTTGTAGGTGATGGAGACGCCCTCTGGCAGCCTGCCGTTCTCCAAAATGACTTCAGATGACAGTGACTAAGCGAGAGAGAAGACAAAGAGATTGAAAACCGGCTGTACTTTCAGTCTTGGTTTCACATGCATAAAATAGACAAAGCATTTATTTTTTCATTTCCTGTGGTTATTTTTCTTCACACAACTGTTGGTTTTTGCTACTTTCATGCTCTTTCTCAGTGATGCACTGCAAATGGCTTGTGAGAAGTGTTGACATTCCTGCTCGAAACAGATAGACCTGGCTGGCGACAAGCTTGCAGGCTCTTGGTTTCAACGAGAAGTGCTAATAATTCTTAGAAGCCATGTTCAGTATATTTTAGCACAAATGTGCAAACCTTTTCCCTACAATAAGAATACAAAAGGTTCAAACCTGAAGGAACTGGTCTCTCTGGATGACTTAACTTATTATTAAGGATCTTGAGGTTGACTCAGTGAGGCGCTATTTATATTTTAGTAAGCTAAGATTGAATTCAGGTTCACTCATGAGCCCTCTGCCCTTTTGAGTGCTTGTTTGAAATATACAGCCTTTCTCAAGCCTTTCAACTGCACTTTACTCTTGATCTAACTGATTCTTAATGTAAAAGGGACTATGTAGTTACATAAATTAAAATAATGAAAAAAATAATAAAAAATAAATATGTATATTGTGAATAAAAATAATCAAAATAAATTCAAAATCACATGGTATTCCTTAAACATGGGGAGAGCCAGACAACATTTGAATCTGGTGCAGTTTGACTCACATTGTAAGCATCAATAATGAGCTTGATAACGTTGCTGGAGTTGGAGGACAGCGTGCCTACAGCTGATTTGGGAATAAGATTTTTCAGTTCCTGTAAGAGACAAAATACAAACATCCATTAGTTTGATGTCACAGACAAAGAACAAACACCTCAGGCCACATTTATGAAACTAGTCTGAAAAATATTGTTTAAAAAAACACATTCCGTCCTTAAAAATAAAACTACTTTGCGAGTAAATACACAATAATACGGTTGAGGCCTTTAAGAATATGCCAACGTCCTTCTTTATTTCAGTTTAATCTAATGGAGTGTTATATGAACAACCTACAGATTATCAATCGCTTACCTTGTAAACGGGCTGGAACTCCTCAGTGACCGCAAAGATGGTCTGGATGTTGTGATCACTCAGTTTCTGGACCAAATGGGCAATGGAGGGGTAGTCCTATCAAACAATGAAACAACACGGGGACAATCAAATACAAATAACTAAGTAAAGGCACAATCCAAGGCACAAAAAAGGAACAAAAAACTAAAATACATACATAGTAGTGGCTCATAGTGTACATGTTGTTCTCCAGGTGGCACCTTCCGTCGTTGGGCAGGACGATTCCACCCAGCTTCCCGTCTCCAGCAAAGTGGAAGCCGGCATCAGTGGAGAACACCAGCAGCCGAGTCACGTTCCTCCAGCCTATCTGATCCTGAGAAGACAGAGACAGAGAGAGAGCCTTGGCTGAAATTCCCACATGCATCAAGCACAATAATTTTAAATTCCTCAATTGGAGATATCATAAGCAACAAGTAAAAAGCAGCACTGACGTCAAAGCCACATCATTTCATAAGAATAAGGTTTTGTAAGGTTAAAACTTTTCTCCTAAATTGTAGACATAATAAAACTGTAAGTCATGAGGACTTGAACTAAAACCTCCAAACAGTACCTTAGATCAAGAGCCCAACTTCAGTGTTGTTAAGCCTCCATTTGCTTTTACTTAGAGCAAATAAACTCCGCTTAAGTCCTTTAGATGTAACAGGGTTCAAAGATAGAAAACTTCTGCAGGCTTGTATCTGTGGAGCTTTCATATGCAATGCTGAACTTTCCATCTAAATAAACTTTGGTGCTTAATTTGGTGATGGTAGATTCCTTCTCAAAATAAAACACCTGTCTTTATTGCCTAAATCTGCCAGCCTTTCTGATTCTTACCTCACAGACCGCCACCTGCATGATGGCATCAAAACCGCCCTCTGGAGAGTCCAGGTTGCCTGAGATCTGCTGCTGGCTGACCAGACGATTGAACTCATCACCCTTGTCCGTCAGCTTTAGGACGTTCTTGTAGCTGAAGGGGCTGGTGCAGTTCTGGTTTCCTGTGCAGGGGTTAATGAGTCTGGCCGGTGTGGTGCTGATGTAAGGCATGACAGTCTTCTCCACAAAGGAGCCAAAACCTATAGAGGAAAATAAGGTATTGGGTTTCAGTGGAAATCAAGCTAACTAAAGGTTTGGTAGCATTTCACAAGTTAGTTATACTCTTTATGCTGAGTCTCTCCTACCGATTCTGAAGTCTGAGGTGATTTCCTGCATCTCCCTCATGAGGTCGGTCCCCAGGTTCTTCACATTCTCCAGATCGTCCTTCATGGAGAAGGAGAGGTCCATAAGGTAGTAAAGGTCAATGGGATAGTCCTCAGCGCGCTTGAACTTCAGCGAGAAAGTTTGAGGCTCACCTGGTAGAAAACAACGTCACAGTTTATGCAACATGACCACAGCAAAAACAGCACAATTCAACTTGGATGTGCCTCTCCATTAGTTATTAGGAACCAGGTTATGATGGAGCAACAGCATATGGCACAATGAGAAAACAAGCACTAGCCCATGTCGTGAAGTGACATAAAGTATATAAAACTCATTTTCAATAGATTCTTCCTGTGGCCTGTGTTTGGAAATGTCAAGACTAGTTAGAAAAACTTGTGTATTTTCTGTAAAGCAGGGTTATACAGTGTGAGTATGAGCGGTACGAGACTGACTGCTTTTACTTTGTCTTTCACAATGGAAATTTCACACAGAAACAGTGATTTCTACTTTTGCTCTGAAGCTGGTGGACATTTGAGGTATCATAACCAATCGCCTTCTGTCTTCCTCCTGGATGTTACGGTAATGCAATGCTAGCTAGCCAAAGCCCATTACCTCCTTAGTTTTAAACATTACCATTGATTTGCTGATGAAATACAATACTATACTTTTTCTGCTTTTCTTCCCACTTCACAACAGATCCATCCAGCCTTTTCTTCTATGAAGACAAAGCGAGAAGAAAGGTTTGGCTACAGGAGGAGAGTGTTTACCAGATCTGAGTGTCAGGGTGAGTTTCTGTGGTTGGATCTGGGTGATCTGCTCAGGCTTCAGTTTCTCGGCCACATCTTTCTTGCGATTGGTGACAGGCTTGTCCTTGTCGATGTGTATGAACCCGCGAGGGTTTTCAATTTTGGCCACTTCGCAGTTCCTTTTAATCAAGGACTCAAGATCATCACAGCGGGCTGACTTGGACTCACCCTGGTTGAGGAAGTCCTGTGTAGGGAATAGGATAGGATGGATTATTCTTAGGGATTTCTGAGCGCTACAATCACCATATAATCCCCTTAGTAGTAGTTTCACTGAATATTGCTGACCCTTTGCCTGGTTCAAAGACCTCTTGATGTGGACGGACACCTTTAATATTGCATGGATCAAAATTACGACATAATGCTTAGAAAATGGTCTTCTTACCATCAATTCAACTGTCACAACACATTTACAGATTAACCCCTCTTTAAAACCAACCCAGCAAAGGTCACTGGCAAACACATTAAAAGGGTGTTATGGTTTGATCAAAAAATTTCACCTTAGATGTTACAAACCACAACTAAAAAGTTAGAATTGCTAAGTATAATAAATAAATAGGAATTTCCACTGGTAACACAGGTTCAGAGAAATGTGGAAAGCTCCTCTAACTATACAGGAATTTGTCTTGGTGGACTGACATGCAGATATATTGACAAACTGGCAGTGGAAACAAAGAGACACTGCAAGACATACTATGGGTAGTTAATTTCACATTCAAGGCTCTTCACACTTTCCACTAACTTCAGCCAAAATGGTTCCCTCTCAAGTTTTTTCCTGAAGGCTCATTCATAAAAGAAATTAGGAAAACGTTCTTATTACCACTAATAAGCTTTCTGTTATCCATGATATGAATACTAGAGATACACTTTGACAAACACTTTGATTTTTGACATGATAAAGCATGTAGCGGATCTAGAATTTACGCCAAGGAGCATTTTGACAAATGTGGCCCCTGAATTCAATCCAGTTTACGTCAAAGGTCTTAAATTTTCTAGGCCATTGTTTTTCCACAGCAGGAGAAAAGGAGAAACAGATGACCAGGAGGCCTGGCTAACAATATAGATTGGATGCACATGATACCCCTCAAGGCACAGTGGTGGAGAGCTTCAGACAATGAGCTCAGTCAACATGAAAAAAAAAAAATAGTGATCTGGCCTAATTTTTCAAAATCACATGACCCAAAGAAGCCTTTTTCTGCACTGCATCAAACCGTAGAGATCAGATGTGCTTTATTTAAGTGAAACAAATGCAAAACTATTTGCTCTCCTGAGGGAAATTTAATTTGCAGGGCCAGAACAGAAAATTGTGCCCAACAGTAGATGACAGTATAGATTCACTGGACAAGAAACACAACATTTTAATCAGCAGTTTAATCGGGCTAAATATGCCGAGTCAGAAAAGGAAGTGCACAGCATACTCAGCAGTGGGCGGCATTCACAACATTCATAGTAGTACAAGCAACTACAAAGCAAGAGCAGAAGCAGAAGATGAAACCGGCAGTGCTTAGCATTTGTGGACATCTAACTTCACATGGTAAAATGACTAATAAATCATTTCACAAGCTTTTCACAAGGTTAGACACTAAAAGGTGGATTTTGTTCTGCAGACAGAGAAGTAGAGGCAAGATTTGACAGGAATACAGCTGTCCAGACACG
>OMKZ01027563.1:21065-36729 GCA_900302535.1 Neoniphon sammara
TACATCTGTGCACCAACCACACGTCGCAGCGACCTGGATGCATTCCCCGCATGACTGTGCATTTGCCTTGATGCATTCGCTTCCCTCTGAAAAAAAAAAAAAACGACACACACTCTTTTAGCCATGAGAAAACAGCATTCCCATAAACTCAGTAACTCAATCCAGCCTCTGTATCTGGCTGCAAAACACAAAATGCTTTCCAGGTCAAAAAATGGAGTCATGCTGACAAAACCTCCAGGCACTTCATCAAGTGATGACATCAGCTCATAAAAAAATCTTCTGACCATTAGGCCAGCAGAATCCAAATGGTCATAAAACTATGAATGTAAAACTGAGAGTGGAGAGTGTCTGAGAGCAAGAGAGTTTTTAATCCATTGTATTAGGGTAACGTATTGTGCTTTAAAAGTAAAAGTAGTAAGTTTATTATTTTGTTTGATTCTGACTGAACAAAAGTTACTCTGCATTCAATGTCTTAGCTTCAGGATATTGAGCATAGAGATGAAGTGAACACAATGGGAACAAATATTTTACTTAAATATGCTACTTTTTTTTTTTTTTACTGAAGATGCCAAATTCCCTGATATCACCCTACTCATCCCATGAAATTATAAAATTCCCTGTCATTCCCTGTCTGGATCAGACTTTTCACAGTTCGATGCCTTTCCATAATTCCATGAACTGTGGGAACGCTGTGGAAATCTGAAACTTAACAGTGAATGCCGAGGTGAATGTGTTAATCTGGTCTGCCTGTGAGGGAACTACAAGGCCTGTACATACTGTGTGAAACCAAACAAACAAGCAAACAGATATTTTACAGTTCCAATGAAAAAAATTAAAAATGTAACTGTCTTACCTTGCTGCGCCTCACTGTCACCAAGGACCGCTAATAACGTTGTTATCAAAAGTAGCCGCAAATCCATCTGTACAGTGACAAACACAAAAAAGCAGAAAGGGTTGAAATAAACAGGAACAGAAACATAAAAACAAGTTTTACTCGGATGATATACAGTTGTGTGTGGTGATGATTTATTTTGTTGTGGTTGGAGGGAGAGAAGTGTGAACACACAGCCAACAATTTCTGCATACACAGGAAAAAACAATTCAGTCCATGGGTATTCAGTCTGACAGGAACAAAACTGAATATCTACAGTCTTTATTTAAGCAGCATCATGATAATAATGATAGAGCCTCCATTGTCAATATTTTTTTTTTTACAACAGAACTCTGTTATTTCCAGATTTTAATGTTGAAGATAATCCACTATCTAAATTGGCTGAACTGCCATATTTGGCTGTGTATTGTTACATATTAAAACACTGCATAAACAGCCATACGCACCAGAGAAGTACATATGTGCAAGATTAGTCCATGTTTTATAGAAGCTATAACCCAGAGCTGCAGCAAAATGCCTCAGTCGCTGTTAGGTGGCAGAAGGGAGCAACCGTTCATTTGGCTTATTCCAAAAATGGAGGAATTATTAGGCCATGTTCGTCTGGCGTCAGCTGGCAGTCCCTTCAGTATTACCACAAACCACAAGCACTACATTGCTTTCTGACTGGGGTTTGGAAACTTGCACGCCATTACAGGCCTATGCATTTGAAGGTAGCTGCTGTCTGTATAGGGGATCTTCATATAAGGAAGGACGCAGGAGAAACAGACAAAATTAAATTAAATTGCTGCAATCTTTCAGCCAATGTGAAGGAGAGAATATTTACATTTAAACTTAAGGCGTTCAGTCTTATCCAATGAGTGTGCCAGCTGACTACTGAGTCTAACAGCAGCAGACTTGCAATGACTGTAAAAAGGCTGCAGTAGTAACTTAAATAGCAAGACTACCAACAACAGAAAACAGTGAGGAATGTAAAACAGGGAGGGGGAGAACTTATTTGTGGCTTCTTCAAGCAGTCCTCTGATGCCTCTCTGCCACACTCAGCTGCCAAGTATTTACCACTCAGCTATAAAATAAAAAGCTAAACAGGGTGTAAAGCCTGAAATTGTCAGTGTGGCCGAATATCATTTGGTTCAATACTGTCTAAAAACTCCAATTTTGAATGACTCGCCTCTGTGGTGGGCCAACATTCCTATCAAGCTAGGTCTGTGCAGGCAAACCTCCAGCCAGGGCCACAACTCCTTAACAGAGAAGAGAGAACAGAGGTAGGTGTGTTCACGTTTGTGTGAATGTGTGTGTGTGCGCGTTCCCATATTTGGTCAGGCGGTTTCATGCCTCCCCCTGAGTCCTTGCCATTCCCCGCAACCCTGATGACACACTTCCTTTGACTGCCTGCCCAAGCCACAAAGTTAGGAGCTTGGACCAAATCTCTGTCTCTCTCTCTCTCTTTGCTCCAGTAAGATACACAAAGCAAACAGGACAGAGATGGCGGCAGCTTAGCCATCAGCTGAGAAATGACTCAAAATAGATTCCCCCTGGTTAGACATTAAAATGCCTGAGTTATTTTGTGATCTTTTCGAAGTGTCAGTGGATAAAAGGAATGGCTTTTAAATTAAACTGCATGAGAAAAGAGGTGTTCTATAGTTAACTCAAGATGATGTACCAGCAAAACCAGTGATCTCACACGTCTCTGCTGAAGCTCTACAAGAGACTGTCACATTTAACGCAGCTGTGGCTAAAGACAAACCACGGCAGCGCTATAGGTTAGAGGTTTCTGAAGAGCAACCAACCACATCCTGTTAAGTGAGGCCTTAGGGCAAAACTCCTATCCAAGTTCCCCCATGAGCTTTACTGATAGTGATCAAACTGCCTCTGGGGAAGGGTGACCTCAGAAAAAAAAGAAGGAACCAGGAAAGACAAAAAACTAACAGATCTAATAGAAGAACACCGGAAAACCCCTTCTATCCGCCCAAATTTGTACTCATTGTGTATGGATAGATACAGTTTGGCGGTGTTCTTCGGCAGGAAATAGTTCCCAAAGAAGCTCTTCACCCTAGAGGGCTATGGATTGTGCTGGGTATCCGTGTTACTCTGCTGCTGTTGAGTTTTTCTCATGTAAAGTTTGGACAGTTTGAACTCTAAAAAGAAGTACTCATCCAGATCCATTGTATTGGGGTGAGGGGAGACAGACCGGAAACTTATGGGTGAACTGTTTCTTTAAGTAATGTACAGTGAAGATTGATGACACTAGGCAGTAAGAGGAAACATTTTTTTTTTTGTATTTTGAGTGAACTGTTCCTTTAAATTATGTAAAATGGGATAGGTTGGAGCATTGTAGGGATGGGAAGAAAGTCTGATCATCTTGAAAGTTGTAAGACAACAATTTGACACAAGGCAATAATTGCTGAAAGTTCAACACGCCAGGTTAAAGTTGATAAAACAGCTGCTGCCTTTCCCTTCTTTCTGAGGTTAAAGCCATGTCAAAGTTGTATCAAGTGAGATGCTTCACAAAACTCAACCTAACACCAACTGCAAACAGTCTCCACACCAGCCAGGCTCCTCCCCAACATTCCTGAAGACCGGCTTTGTTTACAGCTCTGGGGTTCGTCCTGCACAGGGCAGCAAATTGCGGGGAGTTGACAGATTGTGAGGCATTCAGGGCCTTCCCTCCCAGCGTCTGTGTGCCATATGAACGCAATGGTACTGGCATTAGGGAGGCATTGGTCATCATTTTGGAAACAGGCCTACACTGAATTTTTAAAAAATACAAGGTTTTTCTTCCTGATATTGGGTTTCAGCCCTTTTTACATAATCTGCATCTAAATTATCTAAGTTTAAAAATTCTTAAGTAACTTGTCTTCTTCTCTTTATTTACATTTCTTCCTTTGAGAGTGGTATAGATTTCATATAAGGAATACCTGGACATACTTCATTAGCGAATATTTTGTGTATTTATTCAGTTTCGGGGTGTGTTATTGCACATTATAAAGTTTGGGAGTTTACAAATTTTGCGAACAAAGGCCAGTTGAATTTTAATTTAAATTTTGAAGCAATTGCTAACTAACCCGTCGGGGCTGAATGAATGTGCAGAAAAAATATGAAATGACCGTCAGAAGAAGAGACATCGCTGGTGCAACACAGACTGCACTGCTTCCACCCCATCACCTTCTCAACTGATAACAGCTGATAGCAGACGGGGGCAGACACACAGTCAGCCAAAATCCATAACAGAATGTGGTAAAACTGCTCGGAGGAACTGTGAAACCTGATAAAAAAAAACAAAAAGACGACAGCACCAACTGGACTAAGAACGTGCCACATTCAGCAGAAAGAGAAAAGTCAAAACAAGCGTCTCAGTCATTTAGTTTCAATGAACAAGGACGTCGACCAGTCTGTGCTACATTCCTATCAATGGGCCCTTTCACACGTGGGATATGCAACTGCTGCCTGAACTCTGCCTGCAAAGGTAGCAGGTCTGGGCTGCTCACATAAAGACAGCTTACCCAAAGAGACTGGCAGGGCTGAAAATAGGACAAATTTATTCATTTCCTGATGTTCTTCTTTTCCTGTTTGTTTGCTAACATTCCAGGCATCCACATAAGAGAAGGGCTTCCAGGGGCACAGGATATAAAAACAAAAAACTGAAAGAGACTGGAAGCACCTTGAACAGAATTAAATATTTATTCCAGCTCTTTACAGCGCCAAGAACATCAGAAAGCGCACGAAAGGCAGCATGAACAAATAATGGCAAAGTAACGGTTATACATATTACCTGCATGTCTATGTATGGCCGTGTGATTTTTGTTGCTTTTGGCACTGTAAAAGCTAGAAAAATATTTCATCTTGTGCGTGTCTTTTTATTTTTTGAAAGCTTCTTCTTCTTCTTATGCCCGTATGCTAAGAAGTTCTTTTATTTATTGGTCCAGCTTTTTATCATCTGATACACTGTGTGAAAACTCAATCCAGTCATGTTTGAGCCCTTAATGTAATGGTTTTGCTGCTGTGTATCAATTCAAAACTTCAACATAAATACTAAACGCTGACACAGGAAATTGCTAGAGCTGATTTGCACAACGCCTAAATACCACAGTACAGCAGAGGTTCTCAAAGTGGGGCTTGGCAACCCACAGGGGTCCTTTGAGGGGCTGCCATGGGGCCCTCAGCAAAATGAGGAATAGTTTAGTTTCACAATAAATTACTTCACTAGAAATTGTTACAAATTGCTACAAAATAATGTATGAGTGATAATTTTGACATTATGTTATAATCTCACCACTTTGAATCTGTCAGTGTAAGTATTACAGAAAAAAATTAAACCAGAGTATCCTTTCATATCAGGATCCTTAAAGCAAAATTACTTCAAATGGGGATCAATGGCATTATGGAAACATGAAAAAGTCTGAAAACCCCTGCACAGTACATGTGTATTGGTGAAGCATCACATGAAATGATGCTTTGAAATCTGCGTCCCTTTAAAATGTGACTAAAAGGTCTTGTAATGCTCTGACGTTGACCTACAGTATGAGGCATAGACCTGGAGCGGCCGGTCCCGCGCCACAGTTGGGAAAATCAGTTGACTACACATGGGAAACCATGACACAACCTGGCAGGCAGCCAGGATGTGACGGCTGGAGGGGGGATATCAGGTTTTTAAAAAGGCTGTGAATCAGTTGCGGGAAACAGCCAGTGAGTTTAAGATGAAACTGGAGCCAACATCACTATGAAGGATGGCTTTGGCAAATGACCAAAGAGGTGTTATATGATGAAAGATGACAACTGCTCAGATGGGCAAAGATTGTTTAAAAGTCTGTTATTCGCTGGTAGAAACAAAATCTCACTTCCCTCTTACAAAGTCAGACTCTCTACTCCACCTCATTTCTGACCTCCCTCTCTCTCTGACAAATTTTCTGTCTCACCCACGCCGGACTCTCTATTTGTAACAACTTGCTTGTCAAGCAGAAGCTACGGGCTATGAGGTAGTCAAAATGACAGACTGCTGAGCCTAATATTTAGAGTAGCATGAATAAACTCTGTTCCCAATCATGACTTTGTATGGTCAGGTTGGAGAAGACAGAGCCAGCACATGCCTTGTGTTTGTGGCTCTGAATGTCAGAGTGATAATCACTCATTTGTACGCCTAACTCCATTACAACAGGTCCTTCTTCCACTTTGATGAGAGCCAAAGCTGATCACGCCTTTCAAATAAATAGCATATAGATGTATAAAGCACAGTTACTGGAAGAAAACAGTGGATTTGCCAGGCATCTCCCAAATACGAGTGTGAGGATGTGTATTAATATGAAGCACAGCATGCATGCTCAGCCAACTCTCCATGAATAATTAAGTTATAAGGCTGTAGTAGGGTAATTTTAAGTAAAACATGCCCTTTTTAATCAGCCTAAATTACAAGGTGGGTCTGCAAAAGACAATGTGTCCCAATCCCCCCTAATTCAGACCCTGTAAATTCGCCCAATCTGTCAAAATTAAATTCTGGTGTCGGGTAACGTCACTGGTAAGAAATTTCCACACAGGAACTAACAAACCAAAACTAATGAAAGAAATGCAGCTTTAAATGTCAATATATTGGTATATCAGTTAACTGTTTTATACAGTTTACTGATACATTACCCGATTTCTGGTTACTTAAGTTCAAATTTTTCAAACTGTTACCTCTCGCTGCCAATATGTAAAGCTACCTGGTGCAGGATGCTGACAGTTTTCACTGTCTCACCTTTTGTATCAAGCCCCAGTTCAGTTCAGCATTCAGGATAAGGACACACAGCCACCTTGCTAAAAAATTAATTTCATGGCAGAGCTTTCAACGCAAGCAGCGGGGATAACTCACAGGCCCAGACAAATGTTTTTATCAGGAATTTCTCCCAACAGCTGCTGGGGAGGACAGGCTGTAACTCAATCCTGCAGCGCTGCTTGTTTCGCTTCACTGCCAGCCATCAGCTTCAGGCAGGTCAGAGGCGTTTGATTCAATCTGCAGTCTGAAAGTGCGCCTTGGGGACCAGAGGCACGCTCTCAGTGATGTCAATTCACCAGGCATTCCTCTGCTCAAACATCTAGTTACCCCTGCAAAGAACTGACTCCCTGTGTGACTTCTCCACCTACAAACTCCACTTCAGAGTGACATCATTTTGGTCGATTTTTTGTGGTGAGAGAACAGTGGAGCATGGCTTCATTGAATCATTCTGGAATGGACACATAGACTGAAATATTAAGGAAAGGCTGAATTACTCAAGTATTGAAACTGAAAATTCTTGAAACAGGCATCTGCAGATGTTCCACAGCACCTTGCCTAGTCTTATTTGCAGTAGGGATGGACTGATATATTGGCAGACTACATACTAATATCAGTTTTGGACAATATCAGGTTTAAAAAGCAATCTCAAGACAGGTATGTCTGAAAAGCTTAAGCCATTTTTAGTTGAATTTGTATATGATTTTTACAATAATGCACATTCGAGTCGGTATTGGCATGTGCCGGGTGGCAGATTTCAGATATGAGCATCGACCAGTATCAACCTCTGTTTGGTCTCATTTGCAGAAATATTATTTGCACCCTATCAAGAAATTTTCTTTTCCAGTAAATTTCAACCATCACAGGCTTTTTCCCCTCACTGTTCCCTTTCTTCAAACAAGTTTTAAGCAGTCAGAGGTGGAAATAAATGTCCTGACGTCTAACAGCTCCAGACAACATGAGTAAGCCCATTAGCTGGCAGTCTGCTTGACATAATTATGACTTGCCATCTCAGCCATCAACAATGTCTGCTAGTTTCCACAGTGGGACCCAAGGACCTCCAGGGTCCTTGGAACACTCCTAAGGGTCCCAGGAAAATGAGGAACTCTTTAGTACCATTTTACTTCATTTAACAGCAGTCAGCACAATTAAAGACTCTGTAAGAATGACAACTTTCATCCAAAATACAGAAGAGGCAGTTTATAATTCTGTGCTAAATCAAGTCTGCTGACAAAATGTCTCTCAGATGAGGATGCCTTAAACAAAATCTCCCTTGGATTGATATGCATCTGTGCAAGAACCTGTGAAACTGACTGTGAAAATCCTGTTAGAACAAACAGATAGCTTTTTCGCCTAAAACAATGTTGGGATTTTCCCTGATTGTGGTGTCTTTAGTGACACAAAGCAAGAGTTGAACGTGAGGGCATTGAGTCAGTCTGTGCAGATGTGAGGAACTACTAACCCCTCTGTAAAAGACTTCCCCTGTTCAATGATTGTGCAGAAGTGCCTTATTGACAGGAATTAATGAGCTACTAAGCAAAGTCTGGGGGGAAAAGAGAAACTTCCTCTGTCAGAGGGTGTAAAGATATGTTAACTCTGGTTCCCAAACCGTGTTTCTGGGACCCTTTTAGGATCCTTGAGAGGGTGGAAGTGGGGTTGTTTGCTAATGGTGGAGCAGAGCACATCTGTTTTGTAATCCTTAATAAAGTCCTGGTTTAGACTGAGGAAGACCACAGTCCAACACAGAATGATGTTCCACCAAATATCTAAGTTCATGGTATATATTGTGTTGTCACAATACCAAAATTGGGGTACCAAAATGATACCACAGAAAGAAAAAAAAAAGTCATGATATATGAAATATAGGCTAAACCTTATGGTTATTCAAATGCAACACTCGTGTATACTAACTTGATTAAGCCCTCTCTACCCCCAGTCAAATCTTCTGATGATGACAGAAAGCACAAAATGCATTTCCTGCAGGATATATTTTGCTGATGCACAGCTTCCTCTGCTCTTGAATGCTGGTAGCAAAATGGTACAGGTGTACTAACAGAGGAAGCGATCATCTTAAGTTTTCTGGTACTTGATTTTCAGTTAAAATGGAGAGCATACACAACATGTGTTTTAAGTTTTACAAGGATTTACATTCCTGGCTGAATTTTGTTCAAGCTGGTGCTGGTAAATATGACATGAGGCAAGCAGTGTGCCAGTTCTGAAAAAAAATTAAGTATTCTTTTTTTTTTTCTACTTAGTGCTTGCATGCAACACATGTATAGAAAAATCGAATACTGTAAAGAATGGTGTGGTTATTGCATGCCTCTTTGTATGCAAGTTAAAACTTAACACCCATCATGATCATGACACCACAAATGTACTTGGTTTCTCAGTGTTCTGTTTCATGTAAATGGTGGTTAACCACGGTCGGCATCTTCGAGCACACTGGGCAATGCAACTCTACTTTCCCATGAAAAGGAGAAGTGCACACTGGTCAGCTTCCACATATGAACATGTGAAGCAGGCTGTTGGTGTAAAAGAGTGTCCATGCTCAGTCACCTTTCCTTTAATGAAGTTTAAAAGAATAAGTAAACCTAACACACCAGGTTTCGTTTCACACCTTCCAGTCAATCTGCCTTAGCAAGCTTGTTTCCTGCTATCAGCTGCTTGCTGTATTGCAAATGTAGGAATTCAACTCAACCCAGCTCATTCTACTGTGACAGTCAATGTTAGTCACTCTGAATAACAACATCAGTTACGTGTCTAAAATGAGAACATAATGAAAGAACATAAGGACATGGATGACAGTCCAGCATGGGCTAAAACCAGTTGAGTCACATCATATGAAGAGAGTCATATGAGACTTTGTTGTGGCAGGCAGTCTGCAACAATATCACACCAGCTTTTCGTAAGTGGCACAACAGCGTAACACCTCTTGTGTTTCATGTAGTTTCCTACAGCTCACTATGTATGCTAGTCCCACAGTTTTGACACCCAAGCCTGCCAACTTAACCCAGCTATCACCGACTCAATCCTACATTTGTAATGGATATATAAGTTACATTTATTGTACAGCCTTAATGTCATGTACTCAAACTCACCAAGGCAGTTTCCTAGTATCTCTAAATCCATCCATCAATCCATTTTCCATACCCGCTTATTCCTAAATTTAGAGTCTGAACAGCTGGAACCTATCCCAGCATGCATTGGGTGGAAGGCAGGGAAAAACCCTGGTATATGTAAATCTGCATGGCAATTAAACTGACCAATTCAGGCATGATAAAGACCCAACTGTGCCCATCATGAGCCAATCAAAATCTGTCATTATGCTTGGCATTTAATATTTCATTAGATTAGATCTGCATCCACACTTTGTCTGAAATGGCTTTTAGCCGCCTCCTGTGGCTACACAGAATTCAGACCACAGCGTGAGCCTGATAACAATGTGGAGGAAATCCAGTGCTAGTACATCCTCACTTGTCATTTCATGCATCCTGGTGCGATCTGATGATTAAAGTTGCGATTGAAACACAAAGCATTCACAGCCAAAGAACCTCCACGACAAGCAAGGGAAGTGAAAAGTGGTACTGAGAACAAGTTAGCATTGTTCATGCTGGGTGGGTCAGCTGGTAGTCCACAAAATGAGATGGGTGCCCATCCCCCCGCCTCTCTTTGCCACCCGGCCAGCCAGCCAGCCGCCACCTGCTGCTGAAAGTCACAGTCCACTCTCCATCCATTAGGTCCCTTAACAGCTCAGCAGGACACCACATCCATTTCCTTAATTAAACTACAGCCAGTCGGCCCTCTCTTTTCCTTAACGGGCTGTGGATGGATCAGGAAGAAAATCCCACGTCTAACTGCAAATGCAGCGTGTTAAAGGAAACCCAACCTAAACACAGGAATGCATTATTCTATCCAGGGAACCTATGCTTTAGCTTTGATATAACACGGAAATTATATTGTGTCCACCTGGACCCTGTATGTTTCTTTGTCCATGTTTTCAAGACCAAACAAACGAACTAAGTGACTGACTTTGTATTAATGTTTGTATTTTAGCCATTTGACTAATGCTATCTATGGCAACTTAAAATGAATGCATCAGTGCCATCAGAACAGAATCATAGTATCCAGACATTTCTTCAGCTGCATTTTTTTTACATAAAGACTCCAAAGAGTTTATTAGAACATTATAGAGCTGTCCCAAATATCTTTTGTAAACATTTGGATGATCACTGAGGATTATTAACAAATATTTGGATATTCTCTCTAAATTAACTGACTTATAAAAGCAAATCAGGAAATAGCAGACACACCAAACACACAGATCTTGACACCAAATTATCGAAAAACTGATGTTATATTCAAACAGCAACCTAACAAACTGTAAAGTGAATATCTAGATATTTGAGGGTCAGCCATTAAGAGTTTTTTGTGACAATTTTGACAAGCAATAAAGTTTTAAACAGTTTTTTTTTTAATTATCCAGCAACCAATAATCTTACGTAATTTGCTCTGCCAGTTTACAGGAATAACTCAGTACATTTTGTTTTTTTTCAGTTGCACAATGAGAATGTCATGTTTGGAGCTTGTCTGTCACGTGGGGCCGGGGGAGATCCCAATCTGTAACCTTCCTCAGAGAGAAGAAATAACACATTCCATCTTAACAAGTACCATACCATGTCACGGAAAATCTACATAACATACAATTGTTGTGTATTGCGTGTTTTTTTTTTTTCAAAATTTTCCTTGAACTCTCAGAGTTTACACGGTCATTCAGGTGTTGAGTGGCTTTCATGACCCTTCTTGCCCTGGTATCCTGTTAAGGTTTTTGTCATATGGGACCAGGGGAGATCCCAATTTCAAAACATACCCCTCTGTGCTTGCTTTTAAATCCAGTAGCCACATGTAAATACAAAACTCGTAAAATCTGGACTCTGTTACTGTGCACCTTAAAAGCAGACTGATTTGCAAATGGCTTCGAAATTAGACTTTTTTGCTCTGCTGTACTCATTTCTGAGATCACTGATTCCTGATATAGTCTGTACAGTCTGGTTTTAAAGTTTTAATGTCGAACATTTGGCTTAATTTATGTAATTGTTGAAGACTGTTTTGTTCTGTTTTTGAATGCCTGACTGAATGGCACTGGTCTGTAATTACATTTATGGACATTTTCTTGTGCTGAGGCCTCTCTTGGAAAGTATTTTGAGCTCTGTGAAACTACCTGAATCAATAAAGGATTTGAATCAATCAGAAAATACACACCCAGTACAGAACGGAAGACGACACACCTTTAAACCATAAGCTGCTGCCTGGGCTCTGATGAATTTCTGACTAATAGCAAGACTGTGCGGTTTTCTCCTGCTGCATCTTGTCCAGTAGCGCTACATGTTTTCTTATCTTTGCTGTGAGAACTTATGTGTATCTAAAACCAGTTCAGGTCTTAGCAGATGTGATTGAGGCGGAAGGTGTGAACTATAACTGACTATCGCTATCACATACCCCCCTCCCTCCCATGTTCCCCCTGGTTATCAGTGCTAGTCTGTCATCCATGACTCATATGTGGCTCAAGGCCTGCTGTTGAGTAAGGCTGACACCAGCGAGGGGAACGACCACTCATACTGCAGCGGACACTCCTAGCCGACCCGAGCGCCATTGTGTTCAAACATAAAAACAATGTAACTAAGGGAAGTGACTCAGTGAACACTGCGGGTGGCTCTGGCAAGACGTCTCCCCTCCAGTCTGCAATTACAAACCCTGGTGTATGCTGTGTGGATCCATGTGATCTATGCACTTTGTAAAACATCAAAGACACATGTGACTTCACACTTCGATACGGCGCTGTTGCTATGTGATTACCATGTTGTCTACAAACCAAGCCAGGCCGGTAATTAAACCAAGCCGTTTTAGCCCCCTGTCACGAAATTAGGCCTTGCGGAAAGAGCGTGGTGAGCACGGATTACTACTTTCACGCAGTTCGACAAATCATTCCCAGCAACAGGCCAGCTTCTTCATGGATTCATGAGGAGAAAAAAAAACAAGCCCTCAGGCAACAAATTTCTTACAGGAAGAAAATGAGGCAGGCAAGACCTGTCTTGTCAGGCCTGCATACTCCACAGCCGAATGTCCTGAATCAGAGCTGTGGGCAAGGCTGAACAAGAGCCTCTGGTTAACCAATCTGGCTTGTTGGAAAGACCCATGATCTTACTGTGTCCTTAACCACAGTTTATACAGTCCGTAACGCAGTTTGACCAGACTGGGCTCAAGCTGTGGTCTCTTCAGGATATTCTGTACAAGTCTGACTTTACTCACATTTTTGTGATTTTTGATTTTCAAGTGTATGCTGCATAGGTCTTCCTCTACATGTTGACTCTTTGTTACAAGGACTGGAGCTCTCTGAAAGGAGGCTGTACAAAGGAAATACTCATTTTCTTCCATGTAGAAACATGAACATTAAAAGATTTGCAGAGACTTCCTGACAAACATTCAATGAGCCTGGATGGACAAAATAAATCCTGTAATTCTCATTCCCCAGGACTGCAAGGCTACTTTGAAAGACTTCCCTCACTTTCCAGGGTGACAAAATGGATCAGAGTGATGATTTTTTTTAAAGTCATTCCTGCTTTATAATTTCAGAAAACATAAAAAAAACATTTAAACAATCCATAAACTGTGTCCAATTTCTCAGTAAAACACCCAAGTGCTCATTTTCTCAAGTTGTAACAAGCAACACATCTTTTCAATGTAAAATTCCCCTGTAAAAGAACTCTGAAATGTTTCAGAAGGATGGTATATGAATGTCCCAGCAAAAGCTTAAGTATCTAGCAGCTAGTATATGCTATGTACAAAAATTATACCAACACAATAATACACCAGATAAAAAATACATTGAAGTGCGATAATGTCACTATAAACTCACTACTGAGTGCCACAGTCACATTGTAAATTCTTATAGGGACATTACAGTAGCACCAAAGAAGATATGGAAAAAGGCCATTTTAAGGTGACTTTAAACTTACTATTGATAAACAAATGTGAATAAAAGTCCCTTCACGAATATCAAAGTGTTTTTTTTATTATTATTATTTTCAGTTATATCTTTACCTATTTAGAAATCTCATACAATCACACCAGCTGTAACCACCCATACTGCCCTCTTTGGTCATGCAAAGCAGCTCTCTGGCCTACTTTCTGTACAAAGCCGAAAAGGAGAGTTTTCTCGGGGGGTGAAAACACGCATTTTATGACCTTGAAATGCACAACAACTCAACATATCACAGCAATTGTTACTGAAAAACAATACTGGACAGGCTCAGTTGAGAAAAATAACTAACCAGTCTTTCCACCGCTGCAAGTTAATCCACACCCAAACTACTTTCCCCCTCAAGAGATGCATTCCTTCCTTCTCCCCTTTTGTCGTTTACATTGTGATTTCAGTCGTCTAAAAACATGGCAGACTGGTGAAAATGTCAATAACTGTAGGTTAAAACAACAAACTTACCTTGTGCGTTTCAAATATTTCGTCTTTCCTGTGGATTCACAGTGACATTTGCGTCCACGAAGTATCCTCCTCGTAGAGAAATAAAGACGATGTTACTGAAGCGAAGACTAGCTAACTGACTAACTGTATTTCAGGGTCCGCTTTGTAGCTAATTTCTCAATAAACCGCACCGCTCCGAGATGCCAAATCCGTAACGTTTCAAATTAAAATCAAGTTTATCTTATTAAAATACTAACGTGTATTCATATATGTTACAAAATAAGTAAAGGGCGACGAGTCCGACTGGGCCGAACACGTTACATTCGCCTCTAGTGTGTCTTTTTTTTTTCCCCAACGTACCTCAACAAAACTAATTCTTATCAAGACCCGCCCACACAGGGCGGACCTTTAGAGCAACGGAACAAACACATGGGAGGACCGCCGTGAACCTATGCCGTGAACCCGGCATAGGTCAGTTGACCCAATTCACACACGCGCTCAAAGCACACACGAACACGCGCACATACAAGCGTGCAACAGAATAGTTAAACTGAACAAATAGGTGAAGAAGATACACAAAAATCCCATAGAAACACTACTGCTTCAGGTCAATTAATATTTAATTTTAAGGGAGACATATTGTATGTACATTGAAGTCCCTCGCTGTGAATATAGCTCACAGAGGATGTTACAGCCTACAAATCATTTCTCGTAAATTTCAAGCCTTACTGAGTATCTGTACGGCCTATGATTCACTGAGATAAGGATCGAGGGCTTGGCCAATGACGAGTTCATGAAGTGAGTGAGCTATGCTGATAGCCTGATTACTTGTGGTATTTTAAATTTGTTTCCCCCAAACACTCTTGAGTCAAATGTGGCCTTTAGATATTTGTTTCAGAAAACCACTAAAGTGGCATCAATGTTAACTGAAATTTGTTTCTAATCTCAAGCAGACAGATGGCCTGTTGGTCATTTTTCCAGTTAAGAGATGACAACACAGACGCTGAAAAAAAATCATCCATATGTCCCCGGTAGACTGTTGGTTCTGATGCTACATGCTAACACTTTAGCATAAACTTAGATGATGATGATGATGATGATGATGATGATGATGATGAAACAGGCCCACTGGTCATACTGTTTTTATTATACACTCTGTCATAAATTCCTGGATTTAAAAAATGAAAAAAATATTTACGTAATACAGGTGATGTAGCCCAGTTTAACTGTTTCAGGTGAGCAACCACACATTCATCCACACACTCTCCCATCACCCACTACATTCATTTCCTATTGAAACAGGACAAATATTTGCTGGTAATTTGAAACATTTTTTTAAAATCATATTTCGTGTAAATTTACATACAATTGACAAGGCTGCATACAATTGGAGATTACTTGACAGTAAGCTGTTTCAGTTTTAAAGCACCCCTCAAAGTAAAGTATGGGGCTATTTACCAAGGACAAATGGATGAATCTGGTGTGTATGTTCTCATCAACTGATGGTAAAACTAAAAAAAAAAAAAAAAAAAAAAAAAAAAACAGGAATAAAACC
>OMKZ01027568.1:0-18037 GCA_900302535.1 Neoniphon sammara
GCTATCAGGGCTTGTCTAAGGTGGAGGCGTCTCTGGGAGCATCATAAGGTGAGTTTATCCCCTGCCCTGTTTGCAGCCTGTTTTTGCTTGTTTTGAGACCCCATGATTGAATAAAGTGGGAAGTAGGAGGAAAATTTCTATAAAAAAGCTGAATTGTTCAATGTAAAAAGTCCCAGTCTTAAGCCAGGCAAGCCAGGAAAAATACAGAATAGAAGTGGAGTCGGCATACTAAAACCGGTCCGAAGGTGGATATATTTATTAACACCTAGACAAAATAACATGTCGAGCTTAGGGCTTTTCTTCACATTGCCTATGGTGAAATGGAAAAAAAATTATTCAAAAGATAAATATCAAACGGCAAGCTCTGACACAAGACTTCTCTCTCAAATGGACTGACACATATTTCAGTGCAAGAATCCACATGATTTTAAGGTTATTTGGGTCGCGCTGGATTCAGACCTGTGCATTGATCAACAACAAACAAAATCAAATTTATCCACAAAGCTCAATACCCCTGATTTAGACTTGGTGGTTTTCAAATGAGGTTTGATGGACTGAGTGATATTTGGGATTTGTGGAAATATATTGGAATGTTTGATTAATGAAAGTGCTCAAAGTGAAGCGTGATGTCTCTTTGATGTATGATGGGGTTTTACACTAAAATGATCGAAAAAGCCCCATAGCTCATCTCATATTGTTGCATTACAGTGAGCTTTTATGATAAAACTGTAGATTAAGACTTTGGAACAATTCTACATCTTTCTAAACCCCTAAGCAAGATCGCTGATGTCATGACAAGTAAATACTTTACTGTCATCATCACTGGTCCAAATCCTGTTGTGTTGCATTCATGTTAGTATCAGTGTGGTGGTTGCGAGCCTGTTTCCTCTGGTGTTTTTGTGTGTGTGTGTGTGTGTGTGTGTGTGTGTTTTTTTTGGCTTCCGTGCAATATCCTGAGAGAGTACAGAGCTGTATCATCAGAGCCATGTTATCTCATCTCCTTATTTGCTTGTGAATTGACTATTGACTTGTCGGTGTCTTTTGCATTCAGGCTATTTTCTATTATATTTTGGGAACTAGTGGTTGAAACTAGCCCGCAACCAAGTCATCAGAATATATTTTACCATTGAATTTTCATGATCATCTCTATTTTTATTTATTTATTTATTAATTTGACTTATTTGGAAATGGGGGAATTGTGTGCAGGAGCAATGGGATGAGTGATTTTAAGGAAAGGGGACTGTGAAGCAACGCAGTCTGGATTTTGAGAAGAGGCACTACATTGTCAGTGGAGCAGAATCTTGTTGTTATAATGTTGTTATGACTGTGGAATAAGCACATTGCTCAGTCCTCATCAGAAACACCAAATACCCTGTTAAATGCCGTTTTTTTTTTTCTTTCAGCAGGAACTACTTGGAATTGACAATTTAGAATGAAGTGTTGTTTGTCCACTCATAGAGCTGATACAATTTTAGGCAACTGGTCAAAACTATTTAAAGTGTTAAATTAACTCTGTTGGGTGTGGACTGTTTGAAACACTGGCGTAGTGTTGATGTTTACATATGCAGAGAGAAATTAACATGATTAGTTTGCCAGACAAAATAGATTTTAGCGGACAAAATCATACAAAATACACTTTTTGACGACTCCTTAAAATGGTTTCAAGATAATGCCCAACCCAGAGTCTCTAACACGCTAATGCAAATGAAATGCATTTCCGCTTAAAGGTAGAGGAGAGTGGCTACAGAAAGGGCTATGTGCATGTGTGGTGAGTGGTATGGCATGTCAGCTAGCATGCATCTAAACCGACTGGTTTGTGGCACATTCCCTTGAGCAAACCTGGCAGAGGTCTGAGATTCCTGAAGTGTGAGATGGTTTGCGTGGGTGTCACGGTCACTTCAAGACAGGTTTTCATCTCTAAAACGGTTTAAGATTAGGGATAGACAGGACAACATGTCTTTTGTCAAGAGCAGGATGAATTGACCCCACAGTTATAGGGAAGCATGTTATGTGGTTGGCTTTGCAAGCAAGTGCAAATCACAGACTGTAATGAAATGAGCGTGACATCACTGATTGGTTTTGGAGCGGTTGCTCTGAAACCAGGACACCGCCTTGTTGTCATTTTTTGGAGCCAGGACGTACGCAACCTGAAACAACCTTGTGCCATACTCTCTTAATCGCACAATTATTTCAAAAATCACTATAAGGGGACACACTGGTAGGTCAATTAGCTTCTGGGAGCATCATTTCTTGTGGAAAAAATGGATTGACTTTAATATTTAAGTTGGGTTGTAGTCCAATTAACGTGTGGGCGGGGTTTCAGGTTGTTCTAGAGCTGGCCATTGGATGGCAGAAGATGAACCGTCTCCAATGCCACTGCTGCACTGGTGTCAAACTCTTCAGTGGTTTTGGCTGTTTGGTACACCTTCCCTTTTAAAAAATAAGGAGGCCTACACCTTTAGAAAGTTGCCAGATAAAGTATATGAGAGAATACATACACATACATAATACACATACATGATTTTTGCGTGGCTGTGTTGGTCTGTTTGTCCATCTGTCTGTTCAACACTTTATCCCGATACAAAATATCTCAAAATCTATGGGGTGGATTGGCATGAAATTCAGTTTGCAAAGCCGTGCTCTTCATGGGATGAACCTTGTCAATTTTGGTGACCTCGTGACCCTCTAAAGCCACCATCAGGCAAAATTTTGTTTTTTGCACAATATCTCAAAATGCATTAGGTGGATTGCCACTTGGTCTGTGCTTTCCTGCACAGTAATGCTTTACTATAATCTCAGTGCCAAATGTGGGGATTTTGTTTCCAATATATTTAAAACACCAATGTATTTCTTGGAAAGTGAACTGCACTCATGACAGTACACATCTATTGACTTGGAAAGGTCTTAGGGTCAATGCATATTAGTGAACATAAGGATTTGAGGCCTCCATGTAAATATGCAAGATTTAGCCATACAGGCTAATTTTCATCTGTTGTCCCTTGGCAAGTTCAAGTTCAAGTTCATTTATTTATATAGCCCTTTATCACAATCAAGTCTCAAAGGACTTTACAAAGAATGAGCCTACATAGATCTATCTAGTCAACAATGAGTCACTGAATGATCAAACAAAAACACAAGGATACAAAGCAAAGAAGCGAAGCACAAGACACACAACAGCAAGTTCTAACAGGACATAGCAAGCAAACCTATCCTACATAACCTAGCCTGCCCAGCACAACCAGCCATAGACCCTCAGTGCATGCGAGGAAAAACTCCCAAGAAAACCTAAATACGGAGAAAAAAAAAAGGAATAAATCTTGGGTGGGCCAAGTCAGAGAGGGATTGCCCACACGGGTGAGCGTGCCGGGACAACAGAGCATACAATAGGTGCTGGGACAAACTGTCAAATACACAAAGACATAAAAAAGGGATGAGGCAAGAAAATAAAGAAAATATGCGGCAAAGAACTGAGTCCATGACTGGCTAAATGTTCACAGAATGACAGCGGCTAAATCACAGCGAAGTATCCACGTAGGGGGTTGGCATTGGTCACAGAATGGCTTAAAAAAAAAAAGAAAGAAAAATTCTGAAAATGTTGTCAGCACCCAGAACTTTGATCAGCCTTTGCTACACTGGTTTGTTGCAATGTAACAATCACAATTCTCATAGTAGAATACAGCCTCATACCCAAGTATATTTGCTAATTTCAAAGGTAAAATATTCTGAAGAGATTGTGTAATTATCAGATATTATGTGTAACCTCTTGTCTTTCCGGTGTTTTACAGATAACTGCTGTGGTTTCTACAGTTTCTATGGTTTCCTGTGGTTTCCTGTAATTTACATGATATGTGGATGTAAATACACCTGAGACATCATGGTAAGCAAACAAAGAAAAAACAGCTAAGTTTTAGATTTCATTGTACTTGTCTAAATCCAGATATTTATTATCCATATATTTGAGTTTGAAAAGATGCACTATGAACTGAGCAACAAATTACATGCTGCAAAGTTGATGTCTGGAATTGTCTGACACTTGCTTATGCTGTAACCCAAAACCAGAGTGGGGACAACCGGAAAGGAAGTTTCTCAGAAAGCCTGGTCCTGGATGACTCTGAGAAAGGAGGAGTTGTCATCAAAGGAATTACAGATGACACAGTCACTGCAAAGAGTGGCCTGAAAGAAGGTAAAATAATAGAGTAAAACTATTTGATTTAAAAATGAATATATTATTCTTGAAGTGTTTGGATAATCCAATCAATATTCGTACATAGGGAGAAAGTTAAAAATACATTGTAAGCACAACTACAGTAAATTTGTGTAGCTAAGGGTACATTTTGGGTTTCATATATTACTTTGCTATGTTGTTTTGTTAAAAGCATCAAGTAATCTATAAATCTAATCAATAGAAAAGTGTCACTGTCAGCATTATGCCATGTTTCCTCAAATAAAAGCCAATACTCAATTAAAAAACATGGTCTCCAATGGCCAGGGGTGTAGTCAGTGTGAACAATTAAAAGCCGTCCCCAAATACAGGCTGGGGACAAAACAAGAATGAAAAAATGGAATAAGGAAGAAAACAATGACAGGGAAAGGGGGAAAAATAAGTGCACCGAGTGCCAACTCTTTCCCCCCTCTCCCAGTCCAAAAAACGGAAGCGGATCAGAACACATGGAGACTTCGTACTAAAATATGAGCAAATATACTTCTCAAACAGAGGGAATTAAATTAAAAGCCTGCCTCATATAAAGGATGGTAGATCATTTATTTTGAGTATTGATTTGAAGTGCAATACAACTACTACTACTACTAATAATAATGATGATAATGACTGGCAACTCAACTATAAATTACAGCTCGTTTGGAAATGAAAACCCAATCCATTGGTCTCAAGCACAAGGGCCCAGTAACTCCTTTGCTCTTGATTCTCTTGTTACAGGAGATGAAATTGTTGCAGCCACCATACACCTTGACCACCTCGGCAAAGATGAAGTGCTGAAGATCCTGAAGGTCTTAGAGCCATATGATGACAACATGAAGGTTGTCACAAAGAAAGAGCTGAAAGCTGGTGTTGATCTTGGTTCCCTGGGAGCAGGTTTCAATGACCCTGCAAAGGTAAACCTCAGAATCAAACCCAAAGCTGAATTCATATTAATGTACTCCAGAGTTGAATGCTTTTTATGTGCTTTCAAAATCATAATGTCGTCTTAATCTAATCTGGTCATCCACCTCTGCTATGATGGAGGTCCTTCCTGACCACAGCTACATTAAAAACAGTCTTGAAAACCTGACATAAAATTGTATTTAGCTTTGAATATTTTATTTATTTATTATTATTTATTCATTCAGTTGTTAAATATTTTGTAAATTAATTCTTTCTTTAAATGCAGTAATCCATCCTTAGGTTTAGGGGGCTGTAGAGCTGCTACCTAAAAATTTTAGTGTCTGTGATGGTCTAAATGCAGAGGATTTTAACCATGCTAAGAATAAAATTCTGGGGTACACTAAATATTTAGATCTTTTGGCATGGAAATACAAATATTTAATGTATTGAATAGTGGAAGAAAATATCAGGTACCCAAGCTTCAGTATAAAAATATTGCTGCCAGCTTTCAAAAACACATCACTTGAGCCCTTCTAAAGACCCACGAAACACATGAAAATCACATTGTTTAATTCTTGGCTGTTAGTCTAACAAGATAATCTCCCATGTTTCCTGCACTCTGCTTTTGCAGTGCACACAGTTCCTTTTTTCACTAACATTTCAGTCCATATGGACCTCCATTAGAGTGTGGAAATGACCAGTGTGAGGAAGGAATTTTCTTCATTTTTGGATACCTTCTTAATACACCTACACACTTGCACAATGAAAACTAGATTAACAACTTAACCTATTTTCCTCCCCCTTATTCAAAATAGATTATACCTATGATCTTGGACAATCTAGCCAAGACACAACTCTGGTCTTATTAATTCTTTTTGCAAGTGCTTTGATACTGCAAGTGACAATGCTGCTTGGGTTTTATTTGCACATTAATACTGTGCCTAAGTGTTACTATACTGTACATAGATATTGACTCAACCATCCAAGATCAGAGAAATCAGATTTATAATTATTTATTATTAGAATTTCATTTATATCAAACTGCTAATATACTGCTTGAAAATGTCAATAAGATAGTAGCTGAAGTCCAGTCATATTATTGAATTTTACAGAAGTTTGACAACAATGACACACGACTGTTGTAATTTACTTTGTAAATTTAGCGGTAGTGTTAGAGTGTCTCTTAACTCAGTTTTTTTACCACTACAGATGCTCAGTGGTTGTTACAACCAAAAGAAGCAGTTGCCAATGGATGCAACAGTTGAAGCACCAGTTATTGAGCTTGATGGCCTAAATGGAAAGCTAAATGCTACAGGGGGCTTGGGGGGTGACATCAGTGGTCCCACTCTCAATGGAGACCTTCCCAGCCTAACCACACCTTCAGCTGATAGTGGTGCGAAGTTCACAATGCCCACCGTAGGAATGACTGGACCAAATATAAAAGGAACAGATCTGGATGGCACTCTCAGAGCACCTGATGTCAGTGTTTCATCTCCACAGCTCAGCACTCCTGATGCCTCACTTGAGATTGAGAAACCAGAAGTCAAGACAGGCACATTGAAATACAAACCCCCCAAATTCAAGATGCCGCATTTCAATCTACCTCAGATGAATGCCAATGCACCAAAAGGAGAAATGGACATTTCTGCCAACTTAGATGAACCTACTTTTGCTGGAAATGTCAAGACGCCAGACTTGAAGCTGGCAGCCCCTGGAGTAGATACCAAAACTACAGATCTGGATATAAATGGGCCAAGTATGAACCTGGATGGTCCTGATGTGGATTTGAAAACCCCAGATGCTGATATTGAGGCTCCTTCAGGAAAAATCAAATGGCCGCATCTCAAATGGAAAAGTCCCAGGGTTAAAGGACCGGATATGGATGTAAATGGTGACCTGTCTGCACCTGATGCAAGTTTCTCTACACCAAAGATAGATGGGGACCTAAGTACAGGTGTGGACCTTAACCTCCCCAAAGCTGGCCTAACAGGCCCTGATGTAGATGGCCAAACCCCAGATTTTGACATTGATGCACCATCAGGGAAAATCAACTGGCCTCATCGGAAGTGGAAGAAGCCCAGGCTTCACAGCCCAAAAGTCGATATAGACAAAGAAGCAAACCTAAAAACACCTGATATAAATCTCTCAGCCCCAAAGCCAGCGGGGGATATAAATGCACTGGATGCTGAACTGAATTTACCAAAAGCTGACCCTGAAATCCCCAATGTAGATGTTCAGGGCCCAGATATTGACATTGATGCTCCAAGGAAAATCAACTGGCCTCATTTGAAATGGAAGAAACCCAAATTTCACGGCCCAAAAGCTGACATAGACCTGAACACACCAGATGCAGATATCTCTACTCCAAAGATTGAGGGTGAGATTAATAAACCAAAATTTGATGCTGATGTAAAAGCACCAGATCTTAACATTGATGCAGATGTGAATGCATCTGACCTTAGCCTCTCTCCTAAAGTTGGAGCATCACTAGATGGACCTGATGTGGATCTCAATTTGCCTGGCGCACATGTTGACCACCCTGAGCTGGATTTGAACACTCCAAATGCAGACATTGAGGTTCCATCTGGGAAACTCAAATGGCCCACTTTTAGAAAGCCAAAGTGGTCAGTCTCAGGTCCTAAGGTTAAAGGACCAGATATTGATGTAGATGCTGTTCCAGCACCTGACTTGAGTCTCTCCACACCAAAAGCTGACTTGGAGTGCCCCACAATAGATACTGATGCTCCAAATGTTGATATTGAAGCTCCATCTGTGAAATCGAAAAAGCTCACCCTAAAGATGCCCAAATTTGGGACACTGAAAAGACCAAAGGTTGATGTTGATGGGCCAGAGATTGAAGGTGGCATTGATACTCCAGATGCTATTAGCTTGCCTAAAGCTGATATCAAAGATCCAGAAATCGATCTTAATGCTCCAGATGTCAACCTTGATCCACACTCCGGTAAGCTGAAGTTGCCAAAGTTAAAACTACCAAAAATCAGAGGTCCAAAAGTTAAAGGTCCTGATGTGGATGCTGATTTAAAGACACCAGATATTGATGCCGATGTTGATTTACCAAAGATAGATACAGATGCACCTAACCTGGACCTAGAAGCAGAAAATCTTTCCCTGTCCACAACCAAAATTGAAGCACATCTTGATGCTCCGAAGGTTAATAGCAACTTACCAAATGCCAATCTCAAAGGCCCTGATGTAGACCTCCACTCTCCAGAAGGTGATGCCCCATCTGGGAAATTTAAGCTCCCTAAAATGAACTGGCCAAAGTTTGGTTCAACAGGGCCGAGGGTGAAAGGACCTAATCTTGATGTTGAATCTCCATGTCTGGATGTCCCTGATGCTGATGTAGATGTAAAGCTGCCTAAAGCAGATCTAACAGCTCCTGATGCTAATGTAAAAGCACCAGACTTGAATCTCACAGCCCCAAAAATTGGTATCACTTCAGGACCTGATATCACAGGTCCTGAAGCAGGCCTGGATGTTGATGCTCCCACTGGAAAACTTAATTTTCCCTCTTTTAAATTGCCCAAATGGAACTTGTCTGGACCCAAAGTGAAAGGCCCTGATGCTGATCTTAAAACAGATGTTGACCTTTCAGTTCCAAACACTGATATCAGTTTACCAAAACCAGACCTGCAGGGTCCTGATCTTGAGCTGGACACCTCAGGCCTCAATCTTTCTGCCCCAAAGCCAGAGGGAGACATACCTACTCTGGATAAGGACATGAGTTTGCCCAAAGCTGATGTCAAGGAACTTGATGTGAATTTTCAAGCACCTGATGTAGGTACCGACAAATCTGGAAAAATCAAGCTGCCTGAAATGAAACTACCAAAGTTTAGCTTATTAAAATCCAAAGTGAAGGGATCTGATCTAGATGTCAATAGTCCAACTTTGGATGTTGCAGCTCCTGCTGCAGATCTCCAGGGGCCTGATTTGACCCTAAAAGCACCAGACCTAAATGCATTGGCTTCAAAAACTGAGGGTGATCTTTTGGTACCTGATTCTGAATATAATTTGCCAGCTGCTGACCTAAAAACCCCTGATGTTGAGTTGAAAACACCGGAGCTGAATTTTGCAACACCAAAAGTGGAGGCAGATGTATCTCCTCCAGCTGTAGATAGCAATTTGCTGAAAGCTGAACTAAAAGGACCAGATGTGGATCTTCAGGCACCTGATGCTGCTCTCTCATCTGGAACATTAAAACTGCCCACACCTGGTCTGTCCAAACCAAAACTGGAAGAAGATATAGGCCTCTCAGTTCCTGCACCACAAGTGGATAGCAGCATGCCAAAATCTGATATCAAAGGACCTGACATACAGGTAAAAACTCCAGATGTAGATACCAGTGCATCCACAGATGGATTCAAATTGCCTCACTTTAAGCTTCCAAAATTCAATCTTTCAAGCCCTCAAGTAGAAAGTCCTAGTATTGATACTGATACAAAAGACTTAAGTCCTCATCCTTCAGTTGAGAGTGGGATAGTGGGACCTAAGGTAAATGTTGATGGCCCCATAGCAGATGCCAAAATATCTGAGCCTGAGGTGGACTTAAGTGTTTCTGACCTCAATGCATCTGCACCAAAGTTGGAGGGAGATGCTGACATCAACTTGTGTGTGCCTCAGGGAGATATCAAAGGACCTGAAGTAGATGTCAAAGCTCCAAATGTCGATATTAACACTGAATCGTCAAAATTGCCACATTTCAAGCTGCCAAAGTTTGGCTTTTCATTGCCCAAAATAAAATCCTCAGAGGCTGAAGCCAATGCAAATCTAAAAATGTCACCCGATGTGAAGGTCAAGGCTCCCAATGTTGAAGGAGAGATCAGTTCATCTACTGTCAGTGCCCCTGTCCCTGAAATTAAGGCTGGTCTTGACAATCCTCAAATGGGCATCACAGCTGAGGGAGATGCTGATGTTAAGGATTCTCCAAAAAGTAAGTTGAGATGGCCCTTCAAATGGGGGTTCAAATCCAGTCCAAGTACTGAAGACGAAGGAAGTGAGGTTGACTCTGAAACTGACTTGTCTAATGTTGAGGTGGAGGTTCCTGTGTTCAAATTCCACAAACTACCCAGGAACAGCATTGATGATGTTGGAGGATTCGGTGATATTATTGGCATACCAAAAACTGATGAAAGCATTAATCCGGAAGCAAAGTATATCATGAGCAAAGGAATCCGCTTGCCAATAGTAAATGCAACATCAAATACTGGGGAGAAGATTGATGTTTTGGAGAGACTGAAAATGGCCAAGGAAAAAACAGCCACTGTTATCCCACCAGTCGAAGTCAAAGCTGGTGGTGGGGAACTTGCTGCCCCAAGTCTTGACATGAGCACCTCAGCAGAATCACATGATTCCACTTTGATGAGAGGAGGCACTTTCAAAGTTGAAAAACCTGCGTCTGGGTCAGACCTGGAGCCCCCAGTAGTTGCTTCATCAGAGGAAAATGATAAGTTGTCACTAAGCCTCTCCAATATGCTTGGTCTAAATATCAAGGATCCAGACACTGATTAATTCCTGCCTTGTAAACCAGTTTAATGAAGAATTATTGTAATAACTTTGTAAATACATGTAAGCTAACTCCTTATATGTAAGGAGAACATACATAACTGTTTCATTTATATTTGGCTCATATTTCTGCAGTTAAAACAGCTACAGTAACTGCCTTCTGAAATCTCATGAGGTAGAAATGAAGGAAAATGTTTTTACAAACTGTGTATACTTTTGATATTTATATAAGCTTTTTTCTATTTTTTGTTGATTTGGCAGTATGTTACTTATGAAATAATTGCCTCAGTATTGTACATGACATTTAGCTGTTTTACTGGTTCCCTGAAAGTGTACTACTTCATCTTTACATAGCTGAATTTTATGAGCAAACTGTAATGTATGTCTTACAACTCAATAACTCACCGTGATTGTTATTCTCAACAAATATATGAGGCAAATTTATAAAATGGATAACTTATTGGTTTATATTCATATTTCAGTAGACATGCATCACTACATGAATATAGGAAGCTGAATAAGGTAGCAATGATCAATATAGCATATCACCTATTAAAAACAAAATGGCTGTTGTAATTGTGTATGTGTATCGTTGATATGGCAAATAACATCTCCACATTCTGTCAAAAAGCTATTGGAGAATGTTCTTACACATTTATTTCACACTGAGAAAACAGGAACAAAAGAAAAAAAATTCTATTGTTAATACAAACATAACTTGAATGAATTATGATTGAAATGAGCATACAGTAAATAAGAGTCAACAACTTCAGTTTTGGTTTGTAAATTTTAAAAATTGAATTTTTGTAAGACATTTTGTTTTTGTCAGGAGATGTCAGTTATACAACATCTAAGACACATTACACAAAGGCTGTGTAAATATATTCTCATTGGACATATTTACTGCTATTAAGTCATTTAAGTGTATGTCCAAAAACTTAATCATAAATTATACATCTGCATATCAACTGTGCTGTGTGGTTCATACTGTACTGTGTATTTGCTAGGCAGATACTGAACATAGGTGCCTTACACAATCATACACTGAAGACAAATTCACCCTTTACTATATACCGATATGCTCTTTTGTTCTGTAAAGATGTGCACATATATGGAGATACTAAATAAAGCACCCAGTGATGCTAACCTTGCTTTTCACTTGTCAGTAATTCTAATGCCAGATCTAATTAAACAATTTTATCAAATTTATCAAACTTATTAAGGATATAACACCCTAGCATTTACCACCATGACAGAAAGAAACAAAACAGAGAAGGGAGAAATATATGTATATATATATATATATATATACACACACACACACACACACAATTCCTATAGTCAAACTGTGGATGATGCTGGTTAATGAGTCTGTTGCCAGCGTGAGGGCCAGTCCTTTTCTATCCAGCTTTGCAGCAGTCGCAACACGTCAATGCGCTGGTAAATCCGGCAAAGTTCAGTGAGCTCAGTGACCGTCTTCTCGTTGTAGCGCAGTAAGAACTCCTGGGTAGGACTGTGGGACAAGGAGCCCTGGGTCCGGTGCTCCAGCAGGGTCAGTTCATCATAGCTCATTCCCCAGCGACTGGCAAAGTTCTTCCAGTTCTTGATGGTGCAGTGGTTTGGGTCCAGTTTGAGTCGGAGTAAGTCCAGAAGATCTTTGTCGTTCATAAGGTCACTGATTTTAGGAGGAGGCGCTGGGCAGCAGCACTTTTCACAGGAACTGTTGAGGAACTGCAGCTCCTTGGGGAAGTCTAAACTCAAATGAAAAATGGAATTAGGCTGCACAACAAAGAGAATGTGTGCATTTCATACCTGCATTATATATCAAAATGACATTTTTAAAGGAATAATGCATGATTTTTGGAAATGAATATTAAACAATAAGATACTAAGTTGAGTATTTAAATTGCACAGGTGGATAACAAATATCTGCATTGACTGTGAAACTCAACTGATACAAAGTTGATACTAAATTGAGTATTATCGTGTACATGGATAACGATCATGAAAATTTACTTGTTAACAAGGATGCATCAAATGGTAGCTTGACCAACAACAATAAATGCGAAGCCTGAAGATTTATAGCGAGAATGAAGCATCATGTCCAAGCACCACTCTATCCAGTGGAAAGGGCTAATGAAATGAACAGTTATGGAAGAACTTTATCCATCAGGTCACCATTACGAACATGGCATTGTTGGCAGTGTAAGTGAGTGCAAATGTTAGTATGGGGCTTACTGAGAAAGGAAAAAAACTCTTAGTCCCTCTTTCCCTTTACTATTACTAAGCACAGTGTCTGCTGAAGTGTTAGCATAGAGGCTATACTATCACTCAGCAGTAACAGTACAGCAGATAAAGTTTTCATGGTGCTTAATTATCACTCACCATAGTGTATGTAGCAGAGTATTAGTGTGTAGCCTACTATCACTTAACAGTGTATGCTAAAGTGTTAGCACGGACCACAGGAGCCAACAATCAGGGACACATAGATGATTTTGGTGTCAATGTTTTCATCATTTAACAGGTAAGTTGACTATCAGGATAATCTACCCAAAAACTTGGTGTATTCCTTCAATCGGTTAATGAAAAGCAATGCATGTTTCATGGAATAATGACTTAGTAATGATTTTTCTTTGATTATAAGAATGAAAAAAAGTTCAACATACCTGGTGAGATAGATGTAGTGCATATGCATTCTTCACCAACTTCCACTGGCTACAACATGTGGGGAGAGATATCAATCACTGATCTCATTAACTTTCATGCCATCAGGGTCAGCTCTCCCACTGGCCTACTGACTGAAACTGATGATGCGGGTATTCTGACACTCACCACCTTTCCTCCAAATTAGATGACAGCACAAGGGACAGTAATATCACATCCAGAATATAAGTAATGGCCTTTGAATTGCCCAAATTCTATCTAGTAACCCCATTCCAGTAGAAAAACACAATCACTCTCCTGTCTCAAAATGTTATCACTACGTAAGATATCCTATCACACCTTGCGATGTGAATGCTTGCGTCCAATACAAAATGAATGATTTGCAACTCAATAAAATCATTGCCTTGTTACTTGTTTGGTGGAGCACAGCTGTGAGTAAAGGCAAAGACATGCCTGTGTGGCCGAGCGCTCACTACTGGCCACCTGCCACACAGAAGTAAATTATTTTAAATTATTTTGGCGCCTCGGGTCATAATCTTAAAGGAATACTCGAACGTTTTGGGCAAAACACCCTTTGTCCGACTTACCCAGATTGAGACAAGATGTTCAATATCATTTTCACCTCTGTGCGTCCATTGCTTCGGTTCCGATGGGTAGCATTTCGTGTTACCTTAGCATAAAGACTTGAAGTCTACAGGAGTCATTAGCTCCGTCAAAGTGAGAAAATAAACCTTACAGCAACTTTAAAGCTGTCTTATTTACACAATGTATCGTGTGTATTAGAAATACACGTTTTAGAATTTAAAAAAAAAGAGAGTCATGTTAGGAGAAGTTAGATGGTAGGAACTATAACTGCTGAACATATGTGTTCAGAGGTTATAGTTCCTACCATTTAACTTCTCCTGACATGACTCTCATTTTTAAATGAGAATGAGAATAAAATGTCTCAAAAAAATTTCGTGTATTTCGTGTAAAAGACGTGTATTTTTATGTTTGTATGTTATTTACACAATACATTGTGTAAATAACACAGCTTTGGACTTGCTGTAAGGTTTATTTTTTCACTTTGACGGAGCTAGACTAATGACTCCTGTAAATTTCAAGTCTTTATGCTAAGCTAACGTGAAATGTTACACATTGGAACCGAACCAGTGGACGTACAGAGGTGAAAATGGTATCAAACATCTTGTCTCAGTCTGAGTGTGTTGGAAAAAGGGTATTTTGCCCAAAACATTTTGGACTATTCTTTTAAGAAGTGGATCACTATCGTAGAATATGGAAGGACAAGCTAGCCATAGAGGTAGACAGATGGTCAAGTATAACATATAAATGAGTCAACAAAAAAACACAAATGTAAAGGAAACTATTGCAAACAGCTTGCCATACTGACCTGTCTTATTCGGTCTGAAGAGGGAGTCAAGTATCCAGGGGGCATGGAACTCAGATGGAGTGTCACTGCATCTGATGGAAACACATGTTACTGAGTGTAAAAAAAAAAAGAACAGGCTAACACAACTGTATTTTGATAAAAACTCTCTGATCTTCTGTGTGAAAACATGCATTGAAGGTTGACTGGCTAATTTACCATGAGGATCTGTCACTTGGACTGGGTAGTTGGCCTCCAAAGACTAAGAAAGAGGGAGAAACAAAGATAATACTGGTAAAATGTCAAATGAATTAAGGGAAAACTGAGCAATACTAGCTCTTTGGCTTTGTTAACCCTCTTCTTGGTAGCTTTACATTCAGTCTGTTTACGAGAGACAGAGAGAACATTTACCATTTAGAGTCTGTAACTGTGGTAGAAAATTACACTCCAGTGTGTTTGAATAAAAAGGGAACAACTTGCTACAACTTGTTCCTCAATGAGCCCTCAGGTGCTAGAAATCACAGTACACTGTGCTCACTTACCGTACATTTCTTAAAAGATCACTGTAAAACTTGTATTTCAGGAACGAATATGAGAAATCAAAACAAAACAAAGCATCTTTGTTGCCTATGAGACAAGTGACATTAGTTTGCCAATAACATATATAATCGTGGTCTTCTCACAGCATTTAGCAAATCAATGGCCAATGAATAAATAAAGATGCTTACAATTTTTGCCATAAAGCTGCTGGTATCTGTGTCCTCCACTGGCTCAGAGGTTATTCTATCTGTTATTAAAAAAAAAAGGAAAAAGCATGTGTTAACAGCACAGGTTCTCTATGATATTTATCTAATGTATAAGCTCAGGCAATGTTGGATTAAAGTATCAACCACAAATATGCAATAAAACTCACTTCCTTGAACTAATGTATCTTGGTAAAAATCAGATGAGCTTAAGATAGTATAGGCAATAAGACTAGACAGTAATGACTCATCTTGATGAATGATATAGTGGTAGATGGGATAAACTATGACGTCGAATGAATTTCCCTAGTAAGCATTTTTTTTAATGTGACTTGCATCAGTCTTGTATCATTACATCATTTGATAAATAATAATGCGATGTAATAATGCAAATTGACCTTAGGTGGAGTTACACTCCACTACATCCCTTAATGTTTTCAATGTTGTTTTTCCTTGAAAGTTTTCTTGGCTGACAACAGTGAAAATAATGTTCATCACCTACATGGAAAGCTCTTAAAATGACCAAATGCACTGAAGTGCATTCAGTGAGGTAGTGAGAAGGCACATCTTGCGCAAGCACATTCACGGATGAGTTGTAAGAGCAGCACAAAGGCGGCTTTTCAGCTCTACAAAAAAAAAAAAACCTGGACCAGGCCATGTGGACCTTCATCAGTCTACGTCACTGTGAATCCATTGTATCCAAAGGGCTCCAACTAAAGAACTCGTCTGACCTTTCTTGAGTTACACACTGTGACGATGAAACTTGAATTTGCGTGGGAAACTGGGATTAGGATTAAGTCAAGTGTATCCAAACGGTTTCTTACATGCAGGTTTGAAGATGTGGTTAACATGAGGCTGAGAAAGCAACATGCATCAAGTGTTGAAAGCGAAACTACACTGTATGTCATCAAAACACTCCTATCAGCCTCACTTCCTCAGACTTCAAACAGTCTCTACCAAAGCAGTGGCATCAGCTTGCAATGGTACTGATAAGGTCATTCCATTGAAATCTCGCAAATTTATACTATCCCACATCACAATCTGACCATCATATATACCTGTGGGGGGTTAAAAATTTGTTGATCAATGCCAGTGTCTCCTCTATTACATTTTCTAGACACTCCCTCATTGCTGTGGGTAGCTTGCTTACGACTCTGTATTGTGAAAATGTGACGTCATTGCTTGTGTCAATTGGGAGCTGATGTGAAACCAGAACTTCTGCATTTTTGTCCTATAAGTAAGAAAACGCCATTCATCATCCCACAGACATACTGAATTAACACAGAACAACAATTAAGTCACACTAAAACATAACTGTGCTGAATAGTATACCATGCACTTCCCATTGCCTTTAGACAGAGATGGTCAGTCATCAAAAAATGTAAGCATTATTTGATGTTCACTGAAAATTATTACTTTTAGTGAGATGGGTTAATGAAAATTATTTCCTACAAGACGAAGACGATTCAAGACGGTTGAACCTTTAAAATCGGCTAGCTTGACTGGTGTCACCCTTAAATCTGCGTGTTGCCTCTTCAGTAGAAAAAATGTTAGAATGATTGTTGTAATCTGGGACTAAACACTAGACCATTTTACCAAGAAAGAAGGAACTCAATGGAAGTGTAGCTATCAAATGTTCCAAAAATGCCCCTGCCCCTCAACAATAAAACAGTGCTTTGGTTAAAAATTACAAGATGCTCAACTTTAATTTACAAAGGCAGTAGTGGACCCTCATTGAGCTTCAAATATGACCAGAATAGCCCACTATCATGTTTCTGCTGCCTGAATACCTCCAATTGGAAAATACACAGGGATCAGAAGTGTAACGCTGACTAGGGAGCAGGGGTGAGATGTGTATTTCAAATACACATGATACACTGTGTAAATACGACTGCTTCAAAGTTGCTGTAAGGTTTATTTTTTCACTTTGATGGACCTAGGCTAATGACTCCTGTAGACTTCAAGTCTTTATGCTAAGCTAACATGAAATGCTACCCACAGGAACCGAAGTGAATTGGTATCGAACATCTTGTCTCAGTCTAGGTAAGTCAGAAAAAGGGCATTTTTCCCAAAATGTTGGAGTATTCCTTTAAATCAAATAATGAATGCATTATTTTGGGAACTTGCAGATGGACACAAACATAAAGTATAATACACTCAACCTGACAACATTTCTCCATAATGACACTAAATATCAAATGCTGACAGCTGACTTTCTAAGTTGTTCCCATAATTACATAATTTACATAGCTACATAATATAGGAAGATGATGGTGATCATGACAGTTACAATTCATTCTAACCCCTCCTTCACCTCCTCTTTACCCTAAAAAGATCAGACAAAAAAATATTTGACACTCAGTGTAATTCACTAGTGGAGGAAAAATAAAGGTGAATCCCCTGGACCACAGTATCTGTTTATAGCCCTACCCACAGACTACTGGGAAATGTAAAGAGCACACCACAATGAAAGAGGATGTACTCAACTTTGTCACTTTGCACCTTCGTGGTATTTGACTCACTACATATTTAAGTATAAAATCAAATAAACATTTTGTCCTTTGTATTTTGTTGACTTTTTGTTTTTTGGAACTTAATAAATATCTCACCGCAGAAAAGGTGATGTAATCATCAATACAT
>OMKZ01027572.1:0-20458 GCA_900302535.1 Neoniphon sammara
GCACATTCACTTTCAGTTGCTGGCAGCTTCCTCTGCCTCCTTGGTTCCTGCCTCCTTTTTGCTCCCGTCCTTGGCGGTGCGGTTGAGGCTTCCATTCACAAAGCTCTCTGTGGTCTGATGCTTAAAGTGCTTCCTGGTGCCCACCAGGGAGGGGTTGTTGACCAGTGTGTAGAGGACCAGCCAGTGCCCACGAGCCCTCTTGGCACTGGACACTTTGAGCTGTTTCTTCTCCTGGACCAGCTGGATCCCTGCGAACATTCAGACACCATGTTAGCACTGAGGGTGCAGTTTGTTCACTCTGCTAGTAGACACACAAGTCCTCAGAACAGGCCTGCACAGTCTTTCCTAATCTAAATTGGAATGGGGAAAGAGTCTTTTGAAATGCAGTGCTTGGACGATCGCCACCCAGGACCGGCTAGATAGTACCGAAAGAGTAATAATAGAAAGCAATCATATTTTAATCCTCTGAGCATGGTTGGAGCATATTGAGCTTGCCATTAACACACTGAAAGCTTAAGCCCCTTGGGCTACATGAATATGAAACAGGCAATTAGAGTAGCTCATCTGTGTAATCAGCTACTCGACAATCTTTGTAATACAATAGATTATTACTGATAATGCATTGTTCTCTGGATGCAAACAACCAACATCACCACCACCACCATCATTCATCTGTAATGGATCCAGCCATGCCCATATACCACAGAGCTGGATTCCACGACAATGGATGAATCCTGATGCATTTGCCTGCTAATTGCTCACTATGATGTACATCCTCTACCGACCACATGTCCAGCATAATAATAATCACTCACCTACTATCTGCATCAATGTCACTGAGAATGATCAACAGCCAGCCTTGAATGAGCTGTTGATAATTTTGGATAAAATATATGAAGAATATATTGCTTAACTTTCTATACATTAAATAATATGTATGATGGTGAACTGTTTAACTACACTGTCTGTGATGGCAGCTGAGAGCTCAGGTGAGCATACCAGGATAGCTTATTAGTTTATGACAGATCTGACTGAGACCAACACCAGGACTGTAAATTATTCAATACTGAGACTCAATTTGTTCCTGACATATTAAATCAGAACCACTAAGCTTTCATTGCCCCTGTACGTGTGAGACAGTGCTATGATCTCATTATGTTTTAGGGTGACCTGTGAGAGTCTGCGCCTGCATTCAAAATATCTCTTGAGGAACTGATGCTATATTCTTTATATTGTAGATCTGATTCAGTATCTTTAAATGTAAAAAATATACTGAACAGACATGCAGAGGACTACTACTAAGTCTGCCTTTGCACATAAAACGGTATAGTGTAAATTGTGTTATAAGTATGTGTGTGAGCTCGTAGTGTATTATGGGTATCAGCTTTTGTGCTACAGACCTTCCTCAGCGTCCCGTGCCCTCTGTGTGGCACTGCCCTCCTGGCCCGCAGACTGGAGCAGCATCCCACAGAAGGCCTTCATCACGGGGTGAGACTGGCTCACCTCAATCTTCAGATAATGAGCATAGCAGCGGTAGGCTGCAGTAAGACAGAGGGAGGGGTATCACTCTGACTGGGCAAAAGCAATAAACACATAGGATTGCACCCGGGGTTGGCTTCGAGGCAATCACACATAATGGCCATACAATCACAGTTTTTTTTCCCTACCCACCTGCTTTTCCTCACAACAGATGTCTCATGTCTGCAGCCATTTCTGAGATCAGTGTGCAATTACAGACCCTTGCGTTGCACAGAATACAGATATCATATGAGCTGCACTGAGCTTCTAGCAAGGTAAAGTGGATAGGATAACCCATTTCAAGCCTCTGAGTGGGATCACTAGAAATGCATTTGCTCAGAGAAAATTGCTTCCCTTTTTATTTTTTTTTCCTGCGGAAGCATCAAGAGAAAATAACACTGGCAACTATAATTTAAAAAACTGCATGTTGTTACTGCTAATGAATATGTTAACACAGTGTGTTTTGAAATTCAACAGTTTACTCTCCATAGCATTAAAAAAAAAAAGTATACGACACAATAGGACTTGAATAAGGTCTGTAAAATATAATGCAATAATGAAATCTTAGAACTTGTATTAGCCAGCACTGCCTTGTTGTTTGTACGGTTCTTTGAATGCACTAATTCTTGAAAGGAGAGACACATCGTGCTGCACTGAAATGTACTGCATTTCAACAAACTTGGACTTGAACTGATGAAACTGCTGGGTCGGCATAACGTGCACCAACAGTATGGCTGTGTGGATCACCATCTGTGCATGGTTCACAATGTCTGGCTCACCTGGGTCAAATGCCTCCACATTGCGGTTAAGAAGACTGATATCCATACGTCCCAAATGGACAATGTTGAACAGGGCTGTGATGACCATGCGCCACAGTCCCAGCAGTGCTCCAATCAGGACATTGACTGGAAACAGCAGGTAGGTCAGCAGGAACAGACTGCCCCTGTAAAATAGGTTAGGCTGCATTAACCATCCAGTACAATGCTGCGGGTGTAATTCAGCAAAAACGTTTAGAAAACAGTAAATAAGTGAATGCATTCACAATACACAGCAATAAGTGTGAAATGCATTTCTACCTATTGTCTAGGTCTCGCGTGCCTGCTGTTTTTTTGATAAAGCAAAACCTGGCGGTGATATGTTGAATCAACACAGCCAAGAGGAGCATCAACCAGAAGGGCCTGAAAGGACAAATCAATAATCATACACTTCCTGTGGTGATGCAAGAAAAACAGAAGGTGAATACTGTTTCATGACTTAAGGAAATGTATGTTGGTCAGAGCCATTACAGCCTCAAGCATGTTGTAGCTGTTAAGTGAAAACCTTGATTGACCTCAGACTGACCAACATGCGTTTTTGAGTTTTCCTCCAATCCTCCAATTAAAACCAAAACACAGTGGAGTTTTTTCCACACAGCAGCAGTGATGTTATGACAAGGAATGATGTCTTAGTTGAGCAGTCCACTGACAGAGGGAGGGCATAACGTGTGAGACCACTCACCACATGCTCCACAGGACTTGAAAGAGTATTAGATTCTGTCCATGAAAGACAGGCATGAGAATGAGGAAGACCGTGATCAGAAGGCAGAGGAAGAACACCATGGTTTGGATGATCATGCCTGCAGGGAAGAGATCAGAGCTTCAGGGCTACAGCCTGCACCTTGTCTAACATCTTACTTTATACACTGATAAGATTACACACTTACACTACTCTCACATAATAATGAAAGAAAGTATGATCCAGCTTTTTTCTTTTTTTTTCTTTTTTTTTTTTTTTGGAAACCTCAAGGGAACTTGAAAGGCATCCATTCATGAATTACACATATAACCATACTGCACATTTATTCTCACATAGAGTAACATGCTCTAAAACTTTAAAAGGCTACATTTAATTTAAGTGAATATAGATTTCCTTGCAAAAAAAGGGATACATTAGAACAGTTTTTAAAAGAATATACACTAAAATAAAATAATTAAAGGCTTGACGGCAATTCTGAATAAAGACCACAGAATGTTTTGGGAGACAGAAAAATAATTGCAAAACTGCTCTTTTATCTCCTGTGGGTAAATACAACTATACCAAAGCAGAGGTGCGCTGCAGTGAAGCTGGTGTATCCCATCCAGCAGACCAGTGCTGGACGAGACGGCCGGATACTTCTCTGGCAGTTGTACACATTATAAATATCTCCTCTGTATAGCCCCTTCAGGTTTGACCTATGGGAGGAAACACAAGACATCAAGAGCACTATGCAATGTATGAACTAAGTCATGCACAAATTACATAGAAAATTAAAGAGGCAAATCAGTGTGGGATACAATTGCATTGGAATTCAATACTTGACTCAGAAACTCATTTCTTTTAATATGGCATAATTTATGGTAATGGCACAGTATTTCATTTCTTATCTTAATGGGCATTTTCAATTTTGCCAGCAGTAAACTCAGAGTGAATCCTATTCTGTCTGTCTGGATGATTAGCTCTCTATTATGCTATAATAACTCTAGCCTGAGCCATTACTGTGTAATGAAGGAACCAGAATCTGCAGCACGTTTGTGGTGCAGACATGAAACTCTGGGAGAAAGAAGGCAAAAGGACTGCAAAAGCTGCTGCGCTGTGCCTTTTTTCAAACTTACCGATGCAGAACCATGGACCTCATGAGCATAGCCAGGTTGATCAAGCAGGCCAGGGTCATCGCAGAGATATAGGACACTGACAAAAAAACACACAGCACATGACAGCCAGGTTGTTTACTGGAGCAGGGTTTCATTCACTGACACTCAGCACTTTCTGACATCACTTTAAGCTAATAAAGAGTCAGTCCTATATGAAAAGCATGCAGTTAATCAGCAGCCCACATTGCACAGCACAGCTATTCCATCTTGCATTTGTGGTTTATAATGTATATGCACCTAAGTCAGCATAAGAGCAGGACCATGTCAGTTGTGCGTGTTACTGTGAATTGCCTGTGGCCAATTTGTCTCATTTGGCTTGTAAAAGTAGACTTCCATATGATATAATCGATATAAATACATTATGAATCCAAGTCTATTCAGTAAGTGGTTTAAATGCATATACACTCTTCATATTCCATATCACTAAATGGCAGCCCGACCCTCTTCATCCACTCACCTTCTACACACCATATGTAATGGACCACTATCCTGACCACTTCTGATCTGTCTGGAGACAGCTCAATCTTGAAGCCAGATAACACCTTGGCAATCTCTTCGTCGACTCCCATGCGGGCAGTCTGGAGATTTGGCACCACTGTCAAGACCAGCAGCAGTGCCATCTAAGACAGAGGAAGTTTATTTAATACCGGAAAACAAGCTCTTACCTCAGCATGGTGTGGTAATGGTTTCTCAGGTGTGGGAGTATAAATCTGCTGTTATTGAGTGCACATTCAGTAGGTTATTACCATCAGGAATAAGCAATCAACTTTAATAACTGGTTCACAACACCCTAATGTATTATTGTTGTAGTTTGACATAAAAGATATGGATTATAAAGATTATAAAAACAGATTAGGTAGTTACCTGGTATAGGGAAATAAATGACACTACACCAGATATCGCCAACTTCATTGGGAAGCGGAAAACTGGTTTAAAAAAATAATAATTAGGAGGAGAAGTGTTATAAAACTGAGAAGGAGACAACATATCATGACATGAGCAGACGAAAAACTAGACATAGATGTCATATTTACCATCCTCTGGTGTATATATGTATGCCTTCACAGCATCGATTATTCTCTTACTGAGTTTGGGCTTCTCTGTGCTCGATGTACTGAGGAGAAAGGTACACAGAGTTAAAAGTTTAAAACCTCATACTACATTAATTCAAGACACTGGAAATTATTATTATGACTGAGTAAGCCACTCTACGAAAGACAATACATTTTTACCATTTTCCTTTCAGTTATTATCATTAAAGAAATTAAACTATCAACAATTTGTTTCTATGTATACACATATCACCACCATAAAACCAAATCTAGGGGAAGCCATAGCGGAAGGAAATACTTTCTTTCCTGGCAGTCATTCACCATGATGACCTCAGGAAAATTATTTTCAGTGACCTTTGCATCACTCTTGGGTCATTTGCATTTCCCTGATGATCATCTACATTGTATGAGGAACCATTTGCAAGTCTTTGGTCACTGGATGTAATGTGTTTCGCTCTTTACAAAGACACTCTGGGACTGCCAGGGGAGCTCAGGCTGGGGTTCACACATCTGCTAAGTAAATAATAAATAATGTGCTACTTTATTGATCGCCAAAGGAAATTCTCCTTTCTTGTGCCTCCATCAGGAAGTTCAGAGAGCAAGACTACCTAAAGAACAGCACTACCACAGCTGGTAGGGATTCAGTGCCTTGCTCAAAGACACTTCAGCAGGGCAGATGACCTCCAGATGGTATCCCTGCTCACCATGCCACACTGCCAGTAATATTTTTATTGTAATGCAAAGAGTTTATGCCCACTCCATTAGGTTTTCCCCAGATAAAATCAGCTTCCTCTTTCTGGTGGAATCAAGAGTTAAAGGATCCTTCCTTTAGATGGATGCTTTTTATTTGCATGCTATTTACACCACCATGTGGGGCCATCTGCTGAATTTATCTGGTAGGAACAGAGGATACTTTCCAGGCCAGGAAGCCCATCCTCCCACTGATGTGATGTACTAGAAATTCCCTCTTCCTGTAACTTATGGTTAGAAGCTACACTGTAAAAATAAGCAAGAATATTCAAACAACCAACTATATTAATAAGTGAGTTAACATCTCTCATTTTGGAAATAAAAGTCCATCAGTTGTAGGAACACAAAGAAATTGAAACAAAATGAAACAGGATGCAGATCAAGCTCAAATGACAATACTGTACATGGTATTAAGCTACAGTACATGCTAGAACTTTGTTTGTGGTGACTAAGAAAATAATTTTTAAAATGCCTTTTGTTTTCCCCCAAATTACACTACATTTGAACTTCTGTAAACCAGAGATATACAACTAATGGCTTTACTAAATTTGGGCCTGAGTCAGAAGTGTAGCAGCTAATCTGGGCTCTTGTTCTCACCTGACTTTAGCAGGCTGCCTCTTCTTCAAGATTCTCTTCACATAGTCTTTATAGTAGCTGCTGTTCAGATCCTAACACAGAAAGAAAACCAACCATGTTATGAACAACTAAAAACAACCAAAAGTCTTAACAAGTTTCAAAATGTTATGTTAGTAGCAAAAATCTGGAAAAGTTTAATTAATTGATTTGATTATTGGGGGTCACAGATGGACATGGAGCATGAGTCTTCAAACTCCAAGATTTGAACATCTGGAAACATGTAACAGTTATAAAAGTTATAAAAGAGTTAATTATATAATGTGTAAAAAATTACATAAAAACTTTGTTTCCCATACTAAGCCTCCTAATTATTACTGTGTATCTTTACAGATTTGTGCTGTCAGGTGCAGGGGGAGGGGGGATGAGTCAAAACCCCAGGCAATCGCCTCACCCCGGCTTTGTCACAACCATGCACAGATTACCATCAAATAAACATAGCATTGTGTCTCCACGGTGAGAAAACAACGCAACCTTTTCATAATCTGATCAAGAACATAACATAAACCAATTACGTAAAATCTACTTAAAATGATTAGGCCACTGGTATGCTGCACTGCAGTGCACATTTCCCTCTGCCTGGACTGCACGAGCACGATAAGCCCTTTGATTAGTGGGCGGTTTATGATGGTCTCTCACATGCACAGAATCAGAAGAAATGTGCCTCTTAGGAGTTTTTTTTAATAGTTTAGGAATACTTAAACTTACACAAAAAGCAACAGGGACAGTCCTATCCCGTTTTATTGTGTAAGCAGGGCACATAATTAGTGGCAGGGATATACAACTAATCTGAGACAGCCATAGAAGAGGAAATGCTCTCAAAAGAAAAACTTACCTCAGTAGCATTGCTTTTTTCAGTGCCCTTTAAGCCCTTGAATAGGAGAAGGGGATACTGGAAACTGAGGAATGCCAAGCAAGCTATCTGGGGCAGGCTAGAGAAAAGGGAGTAGTACTTGTGGATCTGCAAAGAAGAAAAAAAAATGAAATCACCTAGCAACTTGTTTTTGTTCAATTTTGTCACGAACTGGGAATGCATCTTAAAGCTACTTTGTGCTGACACACAGAGGACCACCCGGCCACATTTTGTGTGTGTGCAAGACGGGCATTAGCTAAGAGCTTCCCATACAAAATCATTAGGACATTGTGCTTGGGAATTTTAATCTTATTTTGAATCTCCATGCTTAGTTACTCAAAGTATTACAGTGTGGTACTGTGGTTTATTATTAATATTATTATTATTGTTGTTATTTTCGCTTGTGTTCAGTAGAATGCTAAAACAGTCCCTTCGCCACTGGGCTCGAGGCAATAAACCAAATCCATAAAGAAATTATGAGCTGAAAGGTTAGTTGAGGACTTTAAGACTCATGAGCTTTTCCAGGTCTTTATTTTATGAAGAATTTTTGACAGATTATCATTAGTTGGACTTAACTGTATAGCACTGAATTGTAAGAATGTAATATTTTTCAGAAAAATATTGCTATAACCTGATGGAGGAATGTTTCACAATATCACTGATAAATTTCTTGAGTTGAGTCATAGCCCATGCTCGATTGTTGCTCATCTCCTCATTGACAGATTGTTTAATGCATATCAGTTCACGATATTAAACACTGAATACCACAATGTTGCCTTTAGGCTGATAATTAAGAGAACAAAGAGCTAAGACCATGCAGATCAGCTCCATGCTCCCTGCAGTTTTTGGTGTGTGCCAACTCACTGATGGGATAAACAGAGCAGCCATGGCATTATTATGAGGAGATGACCAATACACAATGTGAAGCTTGGACGTCTGTTTTCCTGACAGACACTAAACTGATTAACTGTGACAAAGCCTCTTGATTAAGAGCAACAAACACTGGAACCAATTTTTTTGAGTCATAGCCATTCATCGCTTAGAGCATCCACACAATGTTGCATCTGCACAAAATCTAGGGGCGGCTAAGCAGGAGGGGGTGAGGGCTAAAGCTCAAAACGTGTATTCAAGAATCCAACGTAACAGCCTGAAATTCATCTATTCGAATCACATGCCTCAAACTTAATACAAACCGTCTTTGTTTGGTTGTCAATGGGTTTCCAGACTAGAACAAATCAACGGTTGTCTTTGAAATAATCCCTAAAGCTTAGACAGATGAGACACATAAAAAAAAAAAAAAAAAAAAAAAGCTGGGACAATCTAGGAAATACTGTATTTGCATGTCTTGCTCTAACTCAGCATCTGTTACAGACGGATACACTTGAACTCATCAGGGCATAAAACGGGATCTTTTGCTTACCTGAGGAGTTTTGGGGCAGTCAATTTTCTGCCAGACCTGAACACCAAAGTGTGTCCATGACAAGAGGCTACCAAGTACATAGCCAACTTTATTATGTAAGGTGCCACATGCCAGGAGAGGGTAGTATAGAGCGGGGTAATAGAACAGGGCCAGAATCATCCAGTTCTCTGCAAATACAACAAAAGATCAGGTGAAGACCCAAAACATCAAAAGATTAATGTAGAGATATCCAATATCAAACGGCTGGACAAGCGCTGCTTAGTGTGACAACTAATTCTGCTCTCTCCCCCAAACTTGTTTTCTCCAAATGACTTGTGGGAGCTATGGCTGACTGTAGATCATGGAGTGTTGAACAGTCACTATATTTCCCACCCTGCTGAACCTTGGACTGCTGAGGGATTGTACAGAGAAGCAGGGGACTCACTCCTTAAATTGTTGTGTAATTTCACTTCAGGAAAAAAAAAGATTTACATAAAAAAAGCTTTGTATAAATCTTACCACCCAGCCTCTAAGTAGAGAATAATAGACATATGGAAACAAAATAATCCAATTACGGAGAAGAATTTTACAAGTAGACTATTTATGGAGATAAACCAATCAATACTCAGTGCGTGGACTGCATCTATTCCCATCACCAAGCCTTACTTTTGGAGATCTGTCCACTTGTTCAAAAGCAGGGCAGTGAATCATATTTATACAGCTCATTTTATAAATAAGAGTCCTGGAAAATGAGTAAAACCTCCCAAAATAGGAGAGAAAATAGGAGAGACACAAGTTGCTTTTTACACTATCAAACTGCTAGGGTTTGAGCTAAAAAAAGGACACAAACCAAAAAATGTGCGTAAAAAACACTGAATCCATTGAGAACTTCCTAGCCTGGTCAAAATTCACCACAGCAAGAGTGAAGTTATTGTATAAAGAAGCAAGATGACTTCCTCACGTTTGTTCTCTGAGTCTGTGGAGAAGGGGAGGGGGTTTGGCGCTATCACCAGGCCACATAGTTTGCAGAAGAGTACTCCAAACACAGCCACTGCCAGGCCCTTGTGCTGGGTATGGTCCAGGAAGTTCACCGGACTGTGGAATCAAGCAGCAGGTATTTAGAGCCCACGTGTTACCAGCTTCACATCGAAGACGCTGTCGAAACTGTTACTGAGCGCAGGTGATCACAGTAAAGCGGAAGCACCTATTTAATCATATATTCAACCACGGTGTTCATGTAATTTGAGAAAATCTAAGACAAAATGGGTTAATCCTTACCTGAGTAAGCCTGGGAGTCCCTTCTGTCCATTTCCCAGTTTTGTGCGCCTGGCTAAGATGGCTAGGATCAGCATGACAACAAGCTAGAGGAGAAGACACCTCTGTTAGCCACGTCTCCTGTCCCACAACAGGGTGCTCCATGCAGTTTTGAACTCCCCAGGGTGCAGGCCTCACCCTGAGTTCGAACTAAAAACAACGGGAGCCCATGGCGCAAAAGGCTAAACCCCAGTCTCTCATTAGTGCTCCCCCTGGACCTGATCTGACTGAATATTCATCAGTCAGGATCACTGGTCAGTTTGAGTTCAATGACCTGTCGTGACCTGTGACACATTTAGGAAACAGAAGGCCAGAAAAACAGGCCTAATATGACTTGGGCCAAAATGGACTGATTGCAAGGAGCCTCATTAAACTGACATCAAGAGGTAGGGAAGGTAAAGTCCTAGTAGAACTACTACACATTAAAAGCTACATCCAAACACATGAATATTATGTGCAGGCAATGGTTTTCGACATTACTGGATCAAATATTGGCTGAGTACTTCATGGTTTGACTACTTTGCCAATTTGTCCAGAAATATATCTTCTGCAGTCAATGATTAAACATTTATTTTCTACATTACTTCACTTGCATGGCCTAATTAAACAGAACTGAGTGTGGCAGCCATACACTGCACTGCCTTATCAAAGGAGAGGAAAGTGTGATACATTAATACATCATAAAACATGCTTTTCCTGTGACACTATGTATGATATCTTAGACCCAATTAATGGAGTAACAGGGAATGATAGGACAGTGTAATTCTGGTGTCACATTAATACATTAGGAGAGCAGACTCACAGATATAGCAGTGATGCATATGTGGTAGAGCCTGTCATCAGCAGTGGGGTCACATGGAGGGATTATTCTGAAAAAAGGTCACACAGCAAAACAATCAATCTGTTAGAGTCTTACAACTCAGGGCGCATGAGTCACTGAGCATGCCTACACCGCACTAAACCTCTCACACGTTCATGTCAAGACCATTTGTTGGCTGGAAACTTGGCAACTGAAATTGCATAGCAGAGATTTGCATTAAACCGGATTGCTATCAGCGTGACACAGGAAAACAACAAATGCCTATGTTCACGTTCCTGTTCACTTTAGAAGTAGGAATGCACGCTCATGGGGTGGTGATTACAAGGCTGAAGCAGATATTCAGAGAAGCTCAGAGATACTGTATGAGTGACTATTCCAGGGTGGGACACTTGCACTGTAGTGCCTCATTACAAAACACACTGCATATATGGCCTGTGGTCATAGAGTTGGCAGCTTCTGGGATTGATGTCATGACATTTTTCAAAACCTTCTCTTACCTGTCCAAACAAGATGTACATTTGTAACTTCGCACTCAGAGAATATAATCTGGCACCAAGCCAGTCCATTTGTAAATTTACAGCACTGCCAAAATTCATGTTTCCAGAGAATCAGAGCTCACTGAAGGCACGAGCTCATGAGGGGGCGAAGCAGGACGTTTGATTGTTTACAAAAGGAGCCAAATAGTACCAAACTAACGATCTAAGCTTGCTAGAGAGTTACAGTACAGGAGTGGCTGCCCCACACAGTGAAAAACCCTTTTCCTCAGAACACAAGTTACCACAGCCTATTCATTTACATGACAGCCAGAGGGTTTATTAGCTAAACATGTGTCTGGTGATAAATGGAGTCTTGTTCCAACTTCCTTTTTGTCATATTGTCCATCTAAGCCACTTACTAAATGTCAGTGTTTTCTAATACTCACTCTGTACTAATGGAAATGGGGTGCTAATTTATACAAAGAAGCACCTTTGATTTAAGAGAACATCAAACTACCTGGAAATAGTGCATGACTCCTGTTGCATTGTGGGAGGAGCACTGAATCCAAGGGATGGTCTTATACATTCTGAAAATGGTTCACTAGCCAGTTTCGAGTTCAACCTGTTTGGCAAAATTTGGTAAATCTGAAATTCTATAACTAATTCTGAGTTTCCTTCCTGAAACTATTTCAGCAAGCGTGTTTGTTAACTGTAATTCAGACTTTAACTCATATTTTTTGGCTTTCCAAACACATGCAATCTCAAAACATTAAAACAAAACGGCCTCTGCTGTACTTTGAGAAATGAACTGAAACCTATGCTTGGTTAGAAGAGAACCAAGAGCATGCACTGGCAAAAGACTGTACCAGTGTGCCAAGTGTCACCTAATACCTCTGTGAGACCATTATCTCACTGCAAAATTGTTCAGACATAACAGAGGGCTGAACAAGCACACTTACACTTTAAACTATAAGGAGATTCAGTATGTTACTGAACTGTTAAGACCACAATAGTATTTTTAGAGTTTTACACTGAATATATTGGATAAACTAAGTGGATGTCATTTAGGAAGTTAAAGAGAGAGAGAGAGAGAGAGAGAGAGAGAGAGAGAGGACAGTGAGTGTAATGATCCAAGTGGGCTAAATTTTAATCCCAACAAAGGAATACTATGACAATGTACTTACTCAACTTCTATTTTGGTTGGCAAAGGATCTAGGTCTGGGTACTCATAGTCCATTAGAGCATCCTCATCCATTGCGCTGCCTCTTTTTCAAACAGATCCAATGTCTTACACAGGGGCTAGAACAGCGTTTACTGTTCTGGAAATCTCTGGTGATGTACTGCTGTGATCCCCTTGACTGTGGAGGAAAAAGTGTCTCCCAAGTTGGGCTGTGCTGCTGCGGTGGCGTCCTTGTTCCTCTGTGTTTGGTCTCCTCTCTCTCTCTCTCTTACTCTCTCAGCCTGTATTCAGGTGCCCTGGTCCCACCGTGGAGCTGAGAGTAATGTGACAGGTCCTGGCTACAGCGTGCCGCCTCCACACTTCAGGCCCTTTTGCAGATGAGGGTTACCACCACACTGGGACACCGGGGAAAGAGAGTGAGAGAGGGGGTGGGGTGGGGGGTGTGAAAGGAGGCAGAAATGTTCAGATCTGGGCAGCCAATCTGTAAGGCCACCTGCAGCTTACTGGGATTATATCTACTTCCGGGGTTGTGTTATTGGACCTGTGGCTGGTGGTGAGAGTGGTGAGGTGTGCAGGCTTACAAAACTCAAGCTTGGACTGTGTGGGTAGCTGGGAAAGATGAGGCTCTCCTATCAGATTCGAGTTCCACCGTGATAACAGGGAAATTCTGGAGTTGTTCCCTTCAGTCATGGTGCACTTATCTTTGTGAAAGGTTGCCAATACTAAATCAGTCCAAGTAAATGTGTCCAGCACTACAACCTGGAACCAAACAGAGCCAAATGGAAGAAAACACACATCTGCAATGCAGCCAGGCTGTACCTATCCTCACCTCACTACATAACTCTGCACCTTCATCTTGATAACAATCAGGAAAAGGTTCTTCACCCCGGTACTTTGTCTTCAACAGATAAAGCAATTAAGATAAAGGCTTCGAAGGGCATACATATGGATAGATTGCTTTGTTTTTGTAATCATGTACCTGCATTTAAAGTCTGTGTTTTTGTGTCCACTTATATTCATATCCTGGTTTTACTCTAATTCAAGATGAAAACTGAGATTAGGGGAGCATGCAGTGCCCAACTACTGTCTTTGTACAATTACTTCAGATAAAAAAAAAATTAATGGAACAGCAATTTTAAAAGGGGAAATCTTGACAATCACAAGGAGCCCCAAATCAAAGGGAAACATGTGACTGCTACAAAGACAGGCCAAGGTCAAGAATCATGCTAACACCCCAGCTCTAATTATATTCTTTGGCAACAAGTTGAGTGAAACCAAATACACTCACAATTATGTGCTTTCTGCAGCACCACAGGCCGAGCAGAGCAAAAAAGGATCTAGCGTGAAAGTTGGTAAGGGCTGTGCAACATGTACACAAAGACTTGTTCCTGCCTTCAGCTTCAGTGTGCTGAGACTAAGGCTGTTTTGCAGTCCGCCTCCATGTGAGCATACACTCATTATGCTGGGATTACAGTCAAAGGCTGTTAAAAAAAGCAACAAAAATTCATTCCTAACACTCCTGAGAAAACACGGTCTCTCTCGGATAGTAAGCTACCAAATCAAATACACTCCCAAAGAAAAAAGTGGCCCAGCAAATAAAGGGGTCAATGAACAAAGAATGCTTTGAACAGTTATAATTACATCAGAGAGATGGCGGTTTGATTGTGCCAGACAGTTCACTTGTATCAGGTTTAGTTATGGTTGTTAGTTAGATGAGTTGCCTCAAAAGCCCTTTGATAGGAAGTATATGAAGCATGAGTCTTGCCAAAACAAACATAATTGGATTACTGATGGACTTGCTTTACTAATCCATTTTTAACAATCTAAACACTAACATCATCAACAACAAATTGGAAAGCCAACCATTCACACAAGAATTGACCGAACTGCACACAATCAGATAGATAGATAGATAGATAGATAGATACTTTGTTGGTTTAAAAGAGTCTTGATTAGCCCTGAATCCAGCTGAAAACTATTCAAAACAGTAGAATAAAGCTTTCCTGTGAGCCTGCACTCTCCATTAGTGCTCCTAAGACAAATTTTATCCATGTAGGAAAGATTGATGCTCTTCCTAATGACTTTCATATCCACCATCATCACTCAGGGACACTGGGGAGCCCAGGCGTTTTCACGCTGTTAGTATCAAATTGATACAATAACTGAGCAGAAATTCATCTTCTGTATGAGACACGTGTACTATTTTTCCTATGGATGTCCGGACTAAATGCACTCATCTGTAACGTTTTATAGTAACTTCCATTGTTTAATATAATGGATTTTGAGCTGGAAACACGTTATTATTGTGCATCTTCTAATTTCAAATGAAAGCGTTATAAAAAAAGAAAGAAAGAAAAAAAAAACTTTGATACCTGCAGATTCCCACAACTGAGCATGCTCCCCGATTTCCATGAAAGGCGCCCATGGATGGAAATTTTCTGGTTCGGGTTTCATAGAGACATCATGGACAACTTTCAGACCTTTGAAGTTGAGTTTGATCTTTTTCTGTTCTAGCGACAACAATGAGGCTTTCAGACAGAGAGCCAAAACATGTAACTAGTCACCTCACCTGCCTCCTGTCTCTGTTCTCTTTGTGCTGGACATGAGGAATGATATCTTAAGTATAGGCCCATCTTAATTATAGCTAGGCTACAAAAGAAACATGTATTGTGCATTTTAAAGCGTTACTTTACATAAGTGAGCGCGCACCTGCGACGAGACTCATTTATATGGCCCCCAATACTTGAGGGGTAACCTTTTATGTCATCTTGTTATTGTCAAAGTTACTTGAACGGCAAAGTGCTATTTTGTGAAGAATATTAGCATGGTCATTTCAGTCAGTTAGATAAAGCTACTCACCAACACCTGCGGCTGTGCAGAACCAATAGGTAGGCGTGGGTGGTCAATTACTGTGAAAGGAAGCCTGTTATACCGTTGGCTAGGCTCCATTTTTGTGCAAAAACAATACGGTTTTATATGAGTTGGTCATATTTCTGTGTGATATACATTTCAAAGCTAGTCCCCTTGTACAGTTACAGCAGTTTTGTACACAACCACAACTAGCCGAAAACAAGCACTGACTTCATATAAATGTATTTAATTATATAAATTACCCTACCGTCTCTTGTAAACCTCTTGAGTGGTCTTTCTCTTGGTTTAGAGAACTTGAAATTAGCGTCTCTTGATCTCATGTGCTAATTCTGCTGTCCACAGCCTCTTTGGAAATGGTCAATAACTTCATAAACAGAGAAAAAAATCTCACGAGCAACTTTCCTTTGGTATTATCTTTAGTGAACACCTCCAACAATATCTGGGGGACTTTGAACTGCCTCTATCTGCCTATACCAGCAGCAACATCATAAAACTGCTGCTTCATGCAGATTGAGAAAATTGTGAAACATGGAGGGGGCAAACTCAAGTTAAGACCCATAATGTGCAACTTAATGTATTTAGTAGACATGACAAACAAGCAAATGTAGCCTATCATTTGGCATGTTAATGAAATGATAATGAAATAGGCCTATATATTTTTTAATCTCATCCTGAGGCATGTGTTTTAGTTATACTTTCAAAGAAAATTCACGTTACGAGGACCCACTGTGTAGATGACCTTTGTTACAGCCTGTGAAGTTCTGTTATTTCCTGGCACAGAGGGTTTGGCCTTGCGTTATAGCTCCAGCTACATAACGAACTCAGTGTGGGAGAAAACCCAAGCTTAAAACATCTGGAAATCATACCATCCCTTAATGACACATCACAAACTCGATAGGAATTTTGTAATGATGAAGAGGAGTATTATCAGGGTGGAGGTGAAGGAGCTTGACTTTATTTGAAGTGGTGGATGTCCAGTTTGACCATGTGATGATGGGAACATCTATCAAACCAACACTGGGGATGCACTGAGACAGACTGGCCTGGATGAGGTCTGCACCTGCATAAAAACTAGATTTGTCTTCACTTTTTTCAAGGGCACCGTGTACAACACATTCTTCACTGTGGCACACTTGCTATTGCAGTGAGACTGAATCTGATCACATTTTCTGTTTCTCTCATGCCCATTTTTTGGTAAGAAGGACACTTACCAAACACTCAGTTAGTGGAGATGATACCAAAGCTGAAGTGAGAGGTTCTTTGCATTATAGCCTTGTTTCGAGTGCGCGCCTACAATTTGTCCATGCACTGTGGTCAGCTGATGTGCACTGTGACCCTTAGCAGCTTCTCACATGCTCCCCATTTCTGGAGGTGACCCCACAGTGATCCCTGAGGCAGGGGACTTAGCCTTTCTTCAAGTCCCAAGTGCCTCAGGAATTTTCCACCCCAAGGAGCACCAAAACTAGCCAAATCCTGTGCCGCAAACAAAATTTACTTGTTATCTTATGGTCTCAGACTTAAGATTGTGAGCATCAAGAAGAAGCTGTTGTAACCTGGCAAAGACCATCAGCCATCATTCACATTCTACTTAATGGAGCTCTTCTACTGACCATGAATCAATAACCAACAGCCAGGTTGATTTTATAAGAGTGCATTTCCTTGTTCAGAACTGATTACCTTATGAAATAAATCTCACTGGGGTGCAGAATCTCCAACACACATTCATTGCCAGTGACAGCAGAGGTCATTTTTGACCTTACACATTACAGTCTTGGTTCTTCATTATTGCCTTGTGAGAGAGCTGGTCATGTTCACAAATATTAATGGGACAGTTCAAGTTCATAGGAATAAATGATTTGTATTTTATAGTAGATTTTGCCTTCACTTCCTGTTGAGGTATTCCTGTGTAATTGTTAAACATACTGTAGGTTCATTTATTCGAAATCAAGAACTTATTTTTACTCTTCCCTTTTTACAGTCTGCTGATACTGACATAAAGATGGAGAACACGAATGAGAGCCTTTCATCCACTCTGCAGAGTGAAGTGTCCTCAGGTCCAGACGAGGACATCCAGACACCAAGCTAAGGTGGCCCTCAGTCTTTTGAGAGCTTTTTCTACTCAAATTCCTGAGCCCCCTTCCACGCAATCAAGTGAGTGCATCCTCTTCTGACTTTTATTTTACATGATTGCTTAAAGTAAATATGTGTTGTCAACAGCACATTCACGCCATTGTTAAAATATTGCTATGAAAACACCACTTCAAGTACCAAAGTGATCAAACTGGTAGGGAACTCACATCATTAGTATTATTAATATTCTTATTATTTCCTCATATTTAGCTGAGTCTTGCTGCTTTTGAGCACCTTAGCTTTTGTTTTTGAATTATTTAAGACCATTTAGTGGTCTGCAAAATCACTTGTGTTAATCCAAAAGCCAAAAACAACAGTGCCAAAAAGTTACTAAAGGGATTTCCACCTGTCATTTTAATGATTGTGATTCACAAAACACATATAATTAAAATCATAACGGCCATAGCATGGGAGTCCACACAATACCGCTCCATTCTAGTTTCAAGTTATTTTGAATACATGTATGAGGATATATTGTATATTGAGAAGTTGAGCCTCACAAGTAACACTGATTTTATCTGTTGGAAAGTGAGTCGATGGCTACTTTTAATTAAGAGGCTGAAAGGGTTTGGTGTCAGTTGCCAAGTTGTGGAGAGAGTTTATGTCAGCTCACTGGAAAGCATCCTTGTGTTTAACATCTCTGTCTGATTCAGAAATTTAAATGCGAAGAGCAGGAATAAATTAACCAGGATTACTAACACTGCTGGAAAGTAATAAGAAAGCAGAAAAGGCTTGAATTATGCAGCTCAGATGTACGTAGAAAGGCTCTGACAACAGTCAATGATAGGAATCAGACGTTATACTGAAATTCAGTATTTTGCAAACAAAATCACACTGTAGTCATTTCACATTGTAGTCATTCAGTGAAAAAAAGCTACATTAGCTGCATTTTATTCTGCTGTAATAATCACAAAAATGAGAATGACTTGCCCATCACATTACCACAAGCTCTAACCCGAATTACATTATTGCACTTTGTAATGTCAACATGTCGTAAGGTGTTTCAAATTGTATTGTTGGATTAGCATTTCATCCCATTCCTGGTTAGGGACCACAGTCATCCCTTCCATAACATGTCTGACATGCTCTCATCTGCTCTGTGGCCTCTATCAGAGACAATTTGTTCCTACTTCAGTCACTCTTGGGTCCACATTGTGCAGCATTTTGCACCATCTCTGTGTCTATTGTATTCTGCTAAAATGAAACTGTGTCTGTATTGGAAATTTTTAACTAGCTCTTATCTTTAGACTTCACGTTTGCATAAAAATGCACATTTTATTGTTCGTGTGTACATCCAAATTGAGTGTTATTACTTTAATATTAAATCATGCCACCTGATGGCCTCCTGGGTCTTGGGACTAATTGTGGGGATTATATTTTTCTGGCTCAGTCTGCTTCACAGCCTCGTCACACTCAATGAGCCCTGTAACACTCAATTAGAACGTAATTGGATTTGTGTGTGTTCACGGTGGAAAAACATGTACATTGTAGGTGACATGAAAAAACTGCTTATCTCTGTCAACAGTTGCGACGCAGCCAGACTGAACTGCCCAATTGTACATTTCAGAATAATTCTGTCAGTTTAACCATATTCCCACGCTTCTCTCCCAGTCTACCCCCAGATGCCTCACACATTAATAAACACAGCTTGGATTTATATTGGAAAGTTAAATTAATAGTTTACACTTGGACACATAGACCAGACCATTACTGAGATTTAATATTGTCTGAAAAGCTAAAACAATTGCATAATGGATCTTAATAATCTTGTATTTTTGTAGACCAGCTTTCAAAGAGCCTTTTGACATCAAAAGTTGATTGAATCCTCAAAATGGCCACTGGAAAAAAAAATCAATTTCAGTCATACGAGTCATTTCCGTTGTGATTTACTTCTGTTATTCTGGTAAGCCGGGTGTGAAAGATTTATTTTCCCATTTATGAGCACTGAGAGTGGGATGTTATAACTAAGGAGCATGTGACATGTACAAATCTTCCTGATGGTTATTAAAGTGGCAATGATCACCTTGCTGCAGACCTGCCGCTGTACAGCACTCAGCCTGTCACGCTCCCGCTGCGGCTGCCTGACAACCGCTCTGAATTTATGGCGGGGAGACAGGGTCGTGTCTGAGCTGCTGTATAATAGACTACTTTATATAAACGCCGTAACCATTCGCCTGGAGAACACCTGCAACGGCCAAACACACTGCATATCCTCACCGATTCTATTTGATCTTCATGTCTGTTTGATTCTAATGGCAGTTTCACCTCCATTATTGTAAAAAATTTACTTCCCATGACCATAGCCGTTTAGCGTGTCCACTTTGATGGTGTTATAGGGATAACACCAACCCCTGAGATAAAAAGATGAGGCACCTTCTCTCTTTACAAATAAACACAGCAAGGACTGATTCTGTAATTGATATCGAATATTTATTGCTCTGCCAGAGGGTAGGTGTGTGTGTGTGTGTGTGTGTGTGTTTGTATGTGTTTAAGTTGGGGTGTTTTATGTCATTGTGATAGATTATGTCCTTGCCATGGCCTCTGTTCTGTCATCAAGTGTGTGTATGTGTGTGTATGTGTGTGTGTGTTCTGGGAGATGAGGCTGTTGTTTGTGTGTAGCAGCATAAATTGAAAGGCTTTTCTGCGTGTCTGTGTCCACATGCTGATGTAGGTCACACTGTGCAAAGGACTACCTGTTTGTTGTTGTATTTTAGACATTATAGCCTTATCTTATGACCCATAAAATTACAGGGTTCAATGATCAATCATATTGATGTTTTCATAAACTTTAGT
>OMKZ01027572.1:20478-31403 GCA_900302535.1 Neoniphon sammara
TTTTTTTTCCTGTAATCAGTGGAATGGTTTCTGGTATTGCTTGTTTTTCTAGACTTTTAACATCTCTATTTTGTCCTTTTCTGCTTATGGATGTTTTTACTTCATTCAATGCATGGAAAAGGAAATCAATTAAGCCTGCATTCTAAATAAGTGAATCAGAGGAAACGTCTCGCATCAATAAAACACAATGCATAACATTGTCAGCAATTTGCACTGAATATTTTTCACAAACACCAAATTCATCGCGGAGGCCGTGCTATGAATATGAATTTCCCTGTCTGAGCAGTCTGGACTGTCTAGCTCTGTTGACGGATTTGCATTTCTCGAGCCTCAGAGTTTTTAATTATGAAATGAAATCTCACCCCAGCATGCCAACATAATTACTATCAAAATGAGAGATTTGCCGGAATGTCCCAAAACAGCTAATTGAGGGCAGAAAATACTGATTAGCTTGTAATTCCTTGTATTGGATTCTCTGAGGACATTGGGTTTTTTTATTTTGTGTGTGTGTGTGTGTGTGTGTGTGTCTGTGCATGTACTATTTCAGCTTAGAGGCAAAATTCTAGAGATGTATGTAAATGCATATACTTTTTTGTATTTTTTTCTTTTGTTGTATTAACATCTATACATGTTTACATTTAACCCAGTGCTTTAGTCTAAACAGATATTTTACCTCTATGTGACTGACCTTTAGATAAGACTGAAGTGGAAATAATCTAGCATTTTACCTAGTATGCAGATTGCTCTAGTCAGCATAAGTAAAAGCTCAAATGTAACTATGAATGAAGAAATTCAAATATAGTCTGTTTTTAAAAGTCAATATATTTTTTATTGTTTGAATCAAAGTGAATGTGACTTTTCCTCAACGTCTGTGTGTTTAACGTCTGGTTATTTTGCATGTCTTTTATCAGGCCTTCGTTTTTTGTTTTTTTTTTAGCGCCTGAGTTTGACCAGGCTTCACAGAGAGGCCATCTACCAGTTTGTCTCTGTTAGATTTTTTTCTGATGAATAATGTATTCATAGTCTGAAGCTCCAGACGCGTCTCACTGTGTGTTCAGAGATGCTTTCACACAGTTTCACACATCGCTGCAGGAATGAATGTGAAAGCTGAATCAAGAGCTTGTCTGGGCTATCAACAGCTGTGGGGAATATCCTTTTATGCACAAAAGGCAGAAAAAGAAAATGCAGACTTTTGTTGTGTCTTCACCAATTAACATATTTCCCTGCTGCACCCTTATTTAAGAGGCACTATATGAGCGTTTTTCCACATCCATTTATCCAAGTTATTATTGGTCACACAGGTGGAACACTAGATATTTGTTTGTTTTGTTTGTTTGTTTGTTTTGGTCTACAGTTTTTAATGTTTCTATTCTGAAAGTTATATTTGTTTATGTTCTGTTTCTAATACTATGAATTTGAGTCAGTAAGTGCAAGTGGGCTGTAAATTTCTCTTGATAATGTTAGTATCACAAACTCAGTAGTATGCATCAGGCAGGGCACAAACAAATACCATTATTTCTGTCTTCTGTCCACTTTGCTGCTAAAACACTTCAGAGGCATTGTTTTATATTCAAAAGTAAGACAAGAGCTTACATTTGATTTTATCATTATTACAATAACTTCATTTATTGAGGCTGGAATCTGAGACTACTGTGTTGTGATTGAACTGGATCAATATTAAGGATCAAATTGCTTCCACCTGGGACAAACGTAATCAGATCTGCTGTCCTTTATAAGAAAAGTTATTGTAGCATAGGAGAGATGGTTTTGTATTATCGTATTAGTTCCTGTGAACTGGAGGATTTTGACCTGCAGTCATAAAATGTTCCCATTATGATGTGTTACTTAAATCCATATTTTCTAAGGACTGAGATAAACACTTGGTTACTTCTTCACAAGTCAATACAATTATCGCACAAAAGAGATAATGGGATACAGCACTGCTTATGTAAATAACCTTTATTTGATCCAACAACAGATAACACGTCTACACATGTTTATGGGCCGCCCTTATGGATGTCACATGTGGCCTGGGTTGTAAACGGCTACAAAAGAAAGCAGACAAGGTTTTATTATATCTTGAAAGTCCTCCTCTGTATTGAGTGTCCTTCTTTGTACCTAAAGAGTATCCTAAAACTCCCCTCTCAGCCAGGGTAAATGGATTGCATTGGTTCCTTTGAAGACGGGGAAATGGTCAGTATGATGATTTGTAAAAGTCAGTTCAGTACAAATGACCAGATGATTGGGTGTCCTCTGAAGCTGATGGTGTATCCCACTGTGACTGTAGTACCGTCTAACCCTGTCGGTCCCCTGCCAAGATCACTATGCCAGACTCCATTAGCAAAAAGCTGCTTTCCACATGTCCCTGCCTGAACAAAGACACATATAGTCATCCGACACTAAAGGCGGAACACTGACAGCCATAAATAAGGTTCTGGTAAACATAGTCTGACAAAGGAAAAAGCTTGTGTAATTCATGAATTGTCATGTTGTGTAATAATTAAATAGGACTTTTAAGTTAAAAGCTGACACCATCCCCTGGGCTGTACATACATGTGCTTCGTGGAAATACTGCACATGAGATCATTCCTTAATGAAATAACAATGAAAGTGGCTCAGAGAAAGGATCCCATGATGAAAGAGAGGTGTGATTTTTTTTATTTTTTTTTATTTTAAGACTAATCAGCGGTGACATTTGTGTCACCTCCTACTTGTGTGTTTGTATGTTTTTCTGAGGAAACATGTTCTCTAATTTGGTGTTTGTGACAGTATGTGAAGTTCTTTCTACAGCTGTACAATAAAAATAAGATTGTGATGTTGAATTGTAGATATAGGTAATAGCATTATTGCCAGACTAGCAGCACAATTTTTATATATAATTTACAATTATTCCAAAAACATCTGCCAAGTATTATGTTACTCCATTTGCCATGATGTCCCCACTGATATATTATCATTGGTTTTGATATTCACCCGCTGTCACAGTGACATCATGGTATTGATTGCTCAGATGCCTACCATGGTCGACTGAGTCATGTTTCCCGGAGAGGAACGCGATCAGCCAGTAAGGAACCGCCTTTGGGCATAGCAGGGGCAGGGCAGAATGAGTCATGTCGTTTCTAATTTTTCACTTTATTTAATGCTAGGCTCTGAGAGATTGCTTCAAAGTTACCTTCTGACTCACATCTTCAGTTCAACTTATTGTGCACCTACTAATGTCGCAGTACCTGCTGTCTTCAGTAGTGTAGTACTACTGCGTTACTAACGTGAATTCATTCATCCTCCCCTACCTTCAAACCATTCAGTCAGTCCAGTGCCTTATCAGTTATTATAGTATATAATTAGATTTTGTAGAGAGGGGGCTTCCTCTCTTCCTGAAAGTTTTGGCAGCTACCTGCATTTTTTTGCTCCATCGGCAGAGTTCACTCAGCTTGTGTGCAAACTGCTAACAGTTCGTTTCCACTGATTCATGCTGTGCTTTTGGGCTGCACGATTTTGGGCTCAGAGTTTGGGATGCATAGATTGTGGAAGTTGCAAGGGTCCATGGGGGAGTTAGGCAAGACTGCAAGGTTATACAGCTTGCTGCAAGATGCATCTGTGAAGCTACAGCTTTCCTCTGTCTGCATGCCAGTTGCTAATAACTGCTTTCTCTTTGTCCCTGGGAGAGATACTGATTCCTGAGTTGAATGCTTAGAGTAGATCAGATGACATTTTCTCTCTCATAGGGGATTCTTACCAGTCTTTCCCAAAGTTGGTTGAATACAAAGCATAGTGTGCCAGGTCCTAATGGCTAATGGCTCTTGCCACAGGTGCTCATTTATTTCAAAACACTGCTCTTTGCTTGTCTATGATGGCTCTGTTTCTTTCAGCCTGTGGTGCTTGCATCATTTTCACCTTGAACATTCACAGTCTCACCTGTGCTTCTATGACTCTGCTTACTCTGTTCGCTCTATTCCACCTTAGCCAGATTCCCTCTAACTGCTGTGGGATTAGTGAGTCACCAGAGTCTGTGCAATTAGCCATTGTGTCATCTACATTAGAATAGTGTCTTCGGAGCTACATTGCCAGTATCATTGAGAAACACTAATCCTTCCGGGAAAGCTCTGACGCCTGAACACTGAACACCTCCCACGGCTGGCCCGTCTGGTTGGCAATGTCATCGGTGTGTGCTGGTATTCTCTATGGGGATGTGCTGGGTTTGTGACCTGGGCTTTAGCATCTCAGCCACGAAAGTTGTCAGAGTTCCCACGTATCATTTAGACCTGCTCCTGTCCCCGTGGGAAAAAATTGCTGATTTGTCTGTGATCATCAAAGACGTGGCCAAAATTACAGCACATGTTTTTAGCATTAAACAAACAGAAAGTACAACATGGTTAGAAGACTTTGCAGAACCAAGCAGCTGCATTGCACGAGCATCCCCATTGTCAGCGTCTCATTTCAGGAGACCATCACTCACTTAGTGGTGTGGAACACAAGAGACTTAACAGAGACTTTAGGGTTTTAGGATGAAGTAGAAGGAATAATGGGTCTGATCATTGTCATGATTTATCTGAGTGATATATGTTTGAAAGCACTGGTTATTGTCTGTTTCAAATGTTCCTATGTTCCACTTATCTCCCCCTTTCTGTAGTGTGTCTGGTCTGAGACTGAAATGATTAGTAGCTGTGGCAGAGTCACCTACTTGTCTTCTGGCTGAAATGCTTTTTCTAGCTGGTTTATTAGCAATGCCCATGGTATGGGAAGTCAATTTGATAATCATGTGCGTATATTCTTATTAATTGTGCTAAGTGTCAGAGAGCTAGATGTCCTATTTGTTGGAAATATCCTTGTCAAACTCCGTTGTCTTAAACTGATTTTTGATGTTGTCCTAGAAAGGACAAAAGAGGGCAATGTGAGAGTTTAGAGGAAGTTACCAAGGACAGTTGAAAGGTCTCCAATATTATTATCCTGTATCCTGTTATTGCTTGTTTGTATCTTTAACAGTGTCCTGTGTGATGTTCTTGGACAAAGATATATTCTGTTCTGATTAACACTGAGGGCAGATAAAGATAATATTTTCATGAAACATATTTTTACTCTTACGTGTGTGTATTGTCACATCTACGTATTAAAATTATAGTTACTGAATTATCATAACCTGTACTTCATGGGTTCATGGCTCGGTATTCTCAGAAGGGCTGAGTTAGGAGTTTGGAAAGAACACAGGATATCCTTCAATTATTTAGGACTGGACTATGTTGTGTTTATGTGGAAACCCACTTAGCACAGAGTGACACAGGTTTTACAAACTCCAGGAAGAAATAGAGAGTTCAGTATGGGTCACAGGCTTGGTTGGCTGACTTGCACTCCATCATGGTGAACTTGAATGAATAAACTCGTGTCTCATTTGAGCTTTAAACCTGCTCGCAGTATGATTGGATCATGGAAACACCTCTTTGAGCTGAAGGAGTCACACAGCCCTCTTTCATGCGACCTCGCCCTTAATTAGTTCTGCAACAGATTGTCATTTGCATGTACGGGCCCCACTGAGTATACTGGGCGGTGATGTGCATGTGGGGGGAAGGATAGTGGCACTTCAGGGAACGTTTGCTTAACAGACCCTAAAGGCACGATCACTTCAGAAGTGTTGTTATTGCAGCTAATTATAACAGTGGGTACGCTTACTGTGTTTTGTGCATCTAAAATGAGAACAATGCAAGCCTTTTTTGCCATGCAGTTAATTGTCTTCTGCTCCATATTATGATAATTTCAGTCCAGTAATAGGAAAATTTTTATACTTGATGACACTTCCCTGTATGAAGATTAGATTTTAGTCTTTCAGCATAACTCTATAAGGAAAAGTAGGGAACATACAAGGAAACCTGTTTATTGTGTGAAATTTCCCATTCAAGTTCATTCACTTAATCTCTGCATTAGAATATCTCCATTTCTTTTTTCTTTTTTTTTTTGCAGTATGACTTGCTGTATTTGCATTACACAGGGTATCATGAAAATAGTTTGTCTTTGAATTTCCCCACATTCACCATAAGAGTCGTATTTGGTGGCATTTGATATGTACAATGGATAAGGGAAGCTCTACAGAGAGTCATTATTTTTCAAAGTGTACCCTGAGTAATGCCTGACAAAGGATCCCCTCCTTATACCCACAGGGAGTTTCTGCCTCTGGAGATTTGAGCTGCACAGCACTTTCTCTTTTTATGTAGCAGGGAGCAACATTCAGAAGTTACATGCCTTTGGCTGTTTGCTTTAGTTTAAAGTACAAACCTTGTCTGCCATATGCAAAATCAGTGCTTTGTTCTAACACTGATATAACATTTATTCTGTGTTATCACGGTGTGATTTTAAATTTATACTGCTACATGAAATGTGCTCAGCTTTAGAAGATTTAGTGAAAGGAGGCTCAGTTGAACACTGTGTTGAGACTGCAACATATCCTGCTTTACAGAGTATTTCTGGTGTAAAACCATGAAGCAGCTTACAAAGGGAGAACAGGTGATAAGAACAGATGTTACAGATCAAATTAAGCAAGGTAAATATTGTCCTCTAACATTTTAGCATAAAGTAATTGCCCATTAGATAGATGTAATATATACTGTAACGACATCATAACCAGGACAGTAAATTGAATCATTAACCAGTCTGGAGTTTTGGAGAATTCTGGAGAATTGTTTTTATTTGTGTTTAATGTTTTTAATTGCTTTTGATAATTTAACATGCCTTTTCCTCCTTATCAGAACCTAAATGCATTTCCTTAGCAGAAGATTGAAGCTGCTCTTGTGTAATATTTTCATTTCCCTTTGGTTCCAGTGTTTGTCTTTACGAACTGCATGGCACTGACCATCCATTATGTGCCAAAAAACGCTTTTTTCTGCACTTTGCACTGCATTTGTTTTTGCCCATCCCTATCTGGATCATTTGTCAGGGCTTGTTGTCAGCTTTACACATGCTGCTGGCTGTGTTTAATATCACACATCATCACTCATACTGTTATTAAGGTGGAAACCACTTCTGCGGCAAATAATGTCTGCTGTGATTTGCATCTGCACTGCAGATGCTGACCAGTGCTCTCGTGCTCTATTGTTGTCTGCTGTTACTGTTTTGTTCAAAGATTCAACAAGCATATTCCTTCACATGCACATACTCCTCTGACAAAACACTAGCCACAGAAAATGGAGGGAAAACATTTATTTATTTTTTTCTGCTCTTTTACCGCATATTTACCGTTCCCCTGTATTGAATGTCTAGTTGATTGACAGGTAGAATCCCTGAAAGCCTCTGCTGACATGTTATTGCTCTGGGTCATAAGCAAGCAAACTATAGTAAGCCTCCACACACCCCCATATCCCCACTCTTCACCCTTCCTCCCCGTATTTTTATTTATTTTTTTATTTTTTTTTACTGTCCGCATTTGTTCTTCTTATAACATTTCTTGGCCAGCACTGAATTATTGACTAGTCTGGAGTCCTGTGAGACTGAACTAGTGGTGGGTTTTGTCCATCTTCAGCAGCATGGAGCATTTTTTTTCTCCCTCAATCCCCCAACCAAAAAGAAAACATGCCTGGGCTTATCATGTTCAGAGTGAGAGAGAAAAGGGTGAAGATAGCATTTCACTGTCTGCCATCTAAAGAGAGCAGTGTACTGTGCTGATGGGCAGAAAGGAGCTTGTATCTGTGAATCTGACAGCTCTAGATGGCATAAACACTGTGGAAAATATCTAGCATGTGAAGAGATGTTTTCATATAAAATGCTGTTAAATGTTTTGAATGTTATTTTAATTTCCTCTGTTGGGTGAGATATTTTTTCCTTCAACACCTGTTAATAAAACAGTGTAAACACTACCAGATCATTTTTTTTTTTTATCTCTGGATCAAATATGTATTGATTCACTTATTGCCTTTCACATCTACACTACATCAAGGTTAGTCAGTTTGCCTAAGGAAATATATTTTTGCAGCCCTCAGGTCTGCCAGGCAAAATATTGAGAAATAAAGCAATGTAATGTGATAGTTTTTGGAGGCCTAATCGTAGAGGTAATATTTTTTGTCTGCCATCACGGCCCTTGTTAGTGTGGAAGACATTTGCTCTTAATTTACAAACACTAATAGCTGGGTGCTGTTGTTAATTAATGAAAGGCTGCTGTAAACTAATGAGCCCACAGACTGAGATGCATCAATTTGTATCCATTCAACTGGCAAGGCTTTACTGCAGTGAAAAACATTATTATAGCAAATGAAAATGTCATCCAGCGTCATTTATAATTCCACCTCATTTAGACGACATCAAGACGGACTAATTTGGAACGGTACGCGCAAGCAGTGTGAAACCATCAGAAAGTCTTGCTGTATCATTGAAACCTGATCATAAATGTTTTATTAGACGCTGAACATTTTGTGAGGCGCTCATCCTAAAAGCTGATGTGAGCTTGTGGGGAGCCGCCTGAAGAGAGTCAGTTTTCATCATAACCATTTGTGCTAGGAAACCACGGTCTGTGCCTGGAAACCACAGGTTGTGTGGGGGAATGTTGATTCACGCGGCAGCAGAGGAGACCTTGTGCTGAAGATGGATGCCGCTGCTTTGTGCTGAAATAATTATTCCAGTGACAAGTGTGACATCGCCTCCAAGATTTGAACAATACTGAGTGGCTCAAGGTTGCCATCTGATGTGACTTTCAATTGGCTTGTAGAGAATGTCTTCAAACCCCACTCTGGAAAACTAATGCCTGTACAGCAGCATGTGTTGTAAGATTACCTGTTGCTTAGGAACCAATGTGACTTGATGCAGCAGCTTTGCCAAGGTCTTTACAAAGACAAATTCTTCCACAGTCTTAAGATGAAGTGCAATTTAAATGTATATTTTCTGTTCAAATATGCTAGATGCACTGGTAGTCAAATTAAGAAATAAACCTAACCCCTATCCACATCGTTTCCTTCTCGTCCTGCTATGCAGTCCATATTTTGACTGTTATGAAAAGACTTCACATATTTTGATTTTGCATTATATTGCAATCTCATTTCTGTGTACAGAACTGCTCAGGATGTGACCGGTTGTTTGTTTTAGTGAGAATTTGGCTGTGAATGATAATGCCATAATCACTGTGTCTGGTGTTACCTGGTGTTACTCATTCACTCTGTAGCATTAGAGAAACCTTGGCATGGCATGCTGTTTTTGTCATTTCCAAGCCTTTGCACATTTGAAAATCTCTCAAGTGAATGTGTGAAAACATTTTTTTTTTCAGGTCAGTGAGGATCCAAGAGATAGAAAGGCGTTGGTAGATGACATCCCTGTGTCCAGACCTGGAACAGAGGCTGTCACCCTGCATCGTCGCCCTGCATGGTGCAGAAACCGTCCCCCACTGAATGACTGAGATGTTCCACAGTCATTTGCAATATTGTGAGTAACATCTTTATTAAAGTCTGAGTGATAAACAACCGAACTAATGAACAAGGTGCGCTATCAAAAGAATGAGTCTCATAACATTGCTCTATGGTTATTGAACTGCATATTGGAGGAGAATGTGTGTGTGTGTGTGTGTGTGTGTGTGTGTTTTTCATACAAACAAGTGTTAGCCAATTGTGATGCAAGTGACCATAAAATGGAAAACGTAATTATCAGTAGTAGTCACAGTCTATATAATTTTCTGAGTTGTTTCTCTCTATATCACTTAGTCAAGAGAGTTTGGTTGGAGTGAAAATCAAGATTCAAGCTCATAAGGAAAAGAATGGAAGATTTTCTTTTCTTTTCTTTTCTGAGGTGGATTTTCCCAATTTGATTGCAGCCCAAAGTACCACTTGGAAAACAACTCACATTTACTTGACATTAACTAGTATGGTACAGAACGCAGGCATTCTGAGACAAAAAGCAAAAGAAACATCTGACAGAAATAAAGATCTTTACCTAATTTTTTCCCTCAGACTGAGTGGGTTCCACAACAGGTTTGGTTGGATTTTGAATGTAAATAATGAAATTATGAGAAAGGTATTTTTTTTTGTCTTAGCTGTTATATCACATAATCACTGACAATAAAATTACATGAATAATGTTTAAAATAGATTTTAATTATAATTATATTAAAATATTTATATTTTTCCTCACATTTAAATATATTGCTCTTTAGTATACAGTAATGCCTACTGTTATTTATGGTCTGGCTGTCTTAGCAGTATGGCAACAATATATATTTATATTGTTGCCACATATTGGAAAAGCACTTTTGCAATGATTTATTTTTGATATTATGTATTACCAAGATGGAGAGAGAAACTAGATGTAATTGAATTAAAATGTGAGTGTTTACCAGAGAAGGTCCTAAATATGCCAATCCTTTAACTCCAAATGACCGTATGCAATTAAATGTGCAGGCTGTGAGAAATAATCCTCTGATAATTTATCTCTCCCGCTGAAACGAAGGGGGATCCTGCAAGTGACCATCCCTTTCTCCATTTGCAGCATCATGTGGGAAGTCACAGGATTTGCCAGAAAGGAACATTGTGCTAAAAAAAAATTCTGTGTTTTGTTTTCATGCCCCAAGAATGAAATTCCTATCAATAATAAATACAGTTGTTTAGTATGACGCTGAAAAACGCAGACACTGTGGACAAGGTTGAGAGAAACAAGAAGAGTATGTGTGTGTGTGTGTGTGTGTGTGTGTGTGTGTGTGTGTGTGTGTGTTGGGCGGGGGCTTTGCTTTGCAGTCAGTGGCTGACAAAAGTGTCTAATCAATTTCTGATTATTGCGCACAGCCAAGAAAAATCTACCCTTGATTAGTGAATACCATTCTAAGCCATGGACACCGTCCCACTCGCTCTCCCTGAATTGCGCTCCCACTGTGAAGAAAAGCGCTGGTCGAATGAAGACGGCAGACACAGTCGCCATCAGCGGGGGCAGCATCAGAGGAACAGCAGCACTTCAAATGGAATGTGAGGGGG
>OMKZ01027572.1:31423-68004 GCA_900302535.1 Neoniphon sammara
GTTTTTTTCAAGGCATACAGTCATAAATTTTTCATCTGCAACTGGCTTTGAGGCAGGAGAGGGGGCAGGCCAGCCAGGCTCCAATTGAAGGCTTCTAACAACAAACCAGAGCTTTCAGAAACAAAAGGTAGACAGGGGGAAGGGCACTTGAAATGAGAACAACAAAAATCCTTTATTTACAATAGATGAACAAAGAGCCATGCCTCAGACTGAAGTCAGTGTTCAGCTGCTTTAGCTGAGCAAATCTACCAGTGAAGAGTTGCAGAAATCGCAATCAAAAGGATAATTGGTAGGTCAACAATAGTGAATGTATCTCAAATGATGGCTGCCACAACAAAACACTAACAGATTTTAAATTAATAGCTTTGTGAATCTGAAAACTTGCAATGCCTCTTGCACTCATTTCTTTCTGAAAGTAAATTTTATTATGTGTTTATGGCATACACACTGAGGAAAATAATCTGATAATCTAAAGATGCCATACGTAGGATTCTGACTAGGAGTTCATATCACATGGCTATTGGGAAAAGACAGAATGGGCTATCTGGTTTATTTAAAGACTGGAGTAAAATTGAGTTTTAATATATGTCATATATGTTCTATATGCACACACGACCATAAATTACATATTAAAGAGGAAATCATGGAATTTCCTTTCCAGGGGTTATAACAATATTACTATAGAATTCAGATTAGCTATTATATTATAGACTTTCACACAAGAGCTTGTTCTTTGTTAAAGAAACCCAAAGTTTCATTCTCAGTGTCTAAAATGACGGCCTTATATGAACACTCAGCATGACCATTTCTATGTAAACAGGTTCTTAAGGCTCATAATAGCGTGACCATGTTTTGTTGTTAGTTATGTAAGACTATAAAACAGGGAATGTGTGGAAACTGCAAGCCAATATGTATATTTAGCACAGTCTTTTTCAGCAGCCGGTAGCTTATTAGTATGCTATAAATATTGCATGAACACTTTCAAGACCCCCCTGTTCAAAAGTGGTCCTCTGCCTCTTCTAAAATTTAGAAATAAAGTGTAATCTATGTCTTTTCAGCTACACTCTAATCTTATAACTAGGCCTCTGCATCCCACATTACAGGCAACTATTTATCTATGAAGTGAATCAGACATATGAACCTGATTGTGGTAAAAGCATCCTGGTCAGGAAACACTGCCCCTCATCCCATAAGCGCACGGTGGGAGCTCTGCAGCATGCCTGCAAATTTAATGACTGATTTCCCGGCACTGCCGAATCCTCTGGGTGCAGAGTCTGTCTGGATGCTAATGGAGGCTGACATCTCCATCCTTGTTTAAACAACCCATGTTATCCTGAATGGGCTTCTGCAAAGAGGAATTAAAGGGACCTTAAGAAGATCCATCTGAACATTTCCTGCTCTACTTTTTTAGTACACTAGCATTTCAGCTTCTCCTGAATGGATCCTGAAACTAACACTGTAGTATTTCAAACATAATAAATACGATCAAGTTTCACTTGTTTATGGCCGATTTTGAATTTTTCGTTTTTTATTGTTTGTTTATTTACTTATTTATTTATTTATTTATTTTGTAGAAAATATTAAACACATCAAACACAATTTGGTCCAGTTTGGCTCTCCATTCAAAATTTGATCCTGATAATTTAATAAATTTCAGTGAAAGCAGTGACCTTAACCCAAGGTTGATTCTCAGAAACTCCACATTCATTCTTTTTCCACATTCATTCATAAACTCAGTCCAAAGAGGCTCAAATACCGTACTTCAGAGGATTCATATTGGACTGGAAACTGTGAACCACCTTTTTATTGTATACAGTGGACCTACACTTCCGCAGTTATGGCACTGATTTGCTGCAGTAGGCAGATGATGTGCAATATCTCATCTGTCCCTACCTGTTGTATCCTGCTAGTTAGAAGTTATGCATGGGAAAAGCCTCAATCTTTACTGTGGCAGTTAATTGTCAGTCTCACCACATCTCTCTGGAGATATTGCATCTCAGGAAATATGCATTGAAAACAGAAAAGATGAACAGTCACGTTTCCCTCACTGCTGACCAATGCAGCTTCTGATTGGACTGTGCTCCATGGATTTGGGGCCGGGTAGAGGTCACTTTGCGTTCATTATAATGTATTTCCCAAGTTTAGAGCAAAGTTAAACCACGTTTTGGTCAGCAAGATTATATGGGTAGAAGGCTGTTGCACTGAGAGAAGGTGAAAATCTATATTTCTTCCCAGCATAATTTTCAACCTAACCTAGAGGATGGCTTAGCGGAATTATGTTTATTAATTTCTCCTGGTTATTTAGGGTCAGAGTTTTTAATCCCAGCCTGTGAGCCAGTTCATATGCCTGTCAGATTTGCAAAAAATGGTGGAAATATGAGTGAGCTGTGATGCCACTGGAGTGTGCTGGTAAAGCAGCAGATTCAGTAGCGGCATTTAGATAAAGCTATGCATTTGTTCATACGATTAAGGGCCACTCGATGTCACAAGGGCAGTCAGGCCTCCAGCTCTATGACTGGAAGCAGGTGGCACGTTTCATACATCCCCGCTAAGAGGGATTAGGCCTCTGAAGGGGGGAGCGGGAGAGGGTGCATATTTGATTAGATTGTTCAAAGGTTTGGGAGGATGGAGGGCTGTTCATGTGATTAGCCAGGCATTTTGAGCTGGATTCCTGATTTCTGTGTGTTTCATAACATCTTGGGAAAGACAGTATTGTTATTTATAGGGGGAAGGCATTAGAATGGCTCCATCTCTGCCTCTTGTGTGAATGTCAGAAAGCGGGTCAGACTCTGCTGTTTTCATGCTGATTCACTACTGTTTTCATACTGTGTACACTCTATATGTCACCGTATGTATCAGTGCTCTATATGTCAAACATGGATTAAAAGTAAGCATGGCATAAATGCTTATACTGTAAGCAGAAGGAATACATTTTATAATGATAGTTTAAATGAGTTACTAATTTCTATATATTGGCAGATATTCATAACTCAACTGTCTTTTGAAGACCCACTCTGTGTTCACAAAGTTAAAAATGAGGGTTGTTGCTGATAGCCATCAAGGATTTGTTGGAAAGTATTTGAACATGTATTATTAAAAAATATTTATAATAAAAACTAAGCACTCTCATATCAGTGAAATATATTGTTTATTAAATTATTCATCAATTTATGAGTAACCGTTTGGTCTTTTTTGTATGCATACACTAAGCACTATAATTGTTTTTGAACATTTAAGAAGAATGCCAGTACATTTCTGAATTTACATGCTACCCCTTTGTGTCATATGTCATATGTTAGATATAGTCCCATATAAAAAATAAATGAAAATGATAGAAAATATGATCAACAGGAACCATTTGCTGAGGACAAGGGTATGTTCAGTTCTGTTTTAGTCCAGAATTGATAGTTTACAACTAAAACTCATTTGAATGTAAATTATAAATGTATGCATGAATGTAAACAATATGAGTGCACAGATGTTGGTTCTGTAGCTTAAAGAGTTGGGAAAGACTTGTTCAGAAATACTGAAAGGCATGGTTGTATTAAAACTAAATCTTGAAAGTGGTATCTCTGTTTACATTTATGTAGAATATCTGCAGAATGAATGGAGTGGATGAGTCCTGTGGGTGGAGGACTCGTTGGGTGACCTGCTGCACCCACCAACCCACACTCTGCCCTGCCTGGGAGGAGACGCTCTTCACTGAGTTGCAGGAGTTGCAGGTCCACGGGGAGACTGAGCTGCCAAGGAGTTACACCACCAAATAGGATAAAGTTATTGGGTAATATTGTGTGGGCCCAGGCTCAGATTGTACATTACAAAGAGCAAAGAGCACAGCCAACAGAACAAGGAAAATGGTCTGTCTGGGTTAAGTTTCACTAGCTTGGGATGACTCACTTAACCTGATGGACTGATTTTTGGGAAATGCCCTGTGATATGGATTTGAAATGGTATATGGTATATGTGCTGAAAAGCTTATGGTTTTAGGCAGTCCTACGGCAAATGACTTGTAAAGATCAGTCAGTCTTCTAACTTCAGGTTTACAGAGGAAGAGGAGTAGCGGCCTCTCACTATTTATAATCCAAAATGGCCTAAACTTGTTCTGAGATCTCTGGGGCATCAGCATCTTGTATGTGCTGTCGTCTGAAAGGCATTACAATCCCAGGGCAAACATGCTGCAGGAGAGGAAATGTAACTTTGGCTATGTCAGAGCAGAATATAACTGCTTGACAACACTGGCTGATGTGCAGTCATTCAAGTACAAAATTGTGAAGCTCTTAGAAGAGCTAATCTGCTATAATAATGAACTGATTGGAGGCTCAGGTACAATTTTAACCTGCCCTCTAGTGCTTGAGCTGTGATTTTTGTGTGTTTTTACAAAGTATGCTTAATTTGCACCTATAGTAAATGACCCTAGGTGAAAATAGTTATAAGGTTTGATGGTATAATTTTGTCTGTGGATCTTTTGTAGAATCTTTAGGAAATTGTGGGGCGGTTCATAAAATCTTGTTGTGTGCACAAATTCAGTTGACCTTCACGCTTTTGATTGAACTCCAAAATCAACAGAGCAGAAATGTACAGTATTGCTCTGCATGCATCTCTGAAGTACTTCAGCCACTAAGGAAGAACATTGATTTGGGGGCGGTGGGAGGGTATATATCGGGTTTATGCTTCTGAGAGATTATTGCACTTGAATGGCCGCTATCTGAATGCTAATACGACATGGGATATTTTTTCCTCTGTGGTTCATAGGAAAGATTGGCGGCAAAAAAAGATATATCTCTGTGAAATTGCTTTGCCTTGATCTGCTCATCAGCCCAGTGAAAGACTTCAGTGTTGATGATAATTGTTGAGCGTGGGCCAGCTTATTCATGGAGCATGGTCCCTGCCTGTTAAGTGACAGAATAATTACACACAAGGCTAAATAGCACTCTCAAAGTGTAGGGAGTGATTGCAATACATGTGGAGGGAATACTGATGGTCCAGACAGAGACAGTGTAATGCTTCTGAAGCCTTTGTTTGAGTCTCTGCTTTATTTGCCCATGGCTGCCTCCTCCCCTTTGCGGCGAAGCAAGCTCATTGGATGACAGCGAAGTCACGGGTTGACGGTCAGGTCCTTAGCATAAAGGATTGTAACTGTTGCCAAGGTATTTTGAATGGTTAGTTGACCATTGCTGGAGTTCATTGGCCGTCCATCTTCACCTGTTTAATGCTAGGAGATTGCATGGAATGTGCTGAAAGTGTGAAATATCAGGATTACTCGGTTTCTCATCAGTGGGCCAGACAGTCTATACTATCACTTGCTGTCTGGGGTGTTGAGAGCTTCAGGCTACTTTTTTTTTTTTTTTACTGAGATTTGACCTGCAACGTGTTGGATTGCTTTATATTTAATGTCTTCTAAATCCTCTGCCAAGAGAAATTTGGCAAATACTCCTGCTGTCTACAGAGAGGACTGCTTTGAATAGAGCAGGAAAAAACAGCTAAGGTTCATCCTTAGTTCAGGGCTTACACAGAGGCAAAGCTATTTTGACACTGCAGACTGAGCACATTGCTGAAAACATTAGTTAGAAGCACTTCCTTTAGACCCAGTTATCTCTGCATGTATTGTGTTCAGTACTGTAATGGGCTCTAATGTTCAGTCTCAGAGCTGCTTTATTTCCAAGTGCACTATTGTGAAATTAAAACTGATGGTATTGATTTCTGACTATTTACTCTACTTTTGTTACATTGTCATTTTGTTGTTTGTTTTATTTTGTTTCTGTTTATGTGAGTTGTCACAAATTGCTGAATTGTAACATGATCGGTGTAAGGAGGCCATGTTCTTTATCTGCCGCAGTGGCCCTTCACATCCTTCATGTGGCCGATGCTTGGAGTAAAGAAATTCCGGCTCAGCACCACCTACCTGTGTCTCTTGCAGGTGAGTTTACCCATCTACACAAAGAGACATACCACAGCCTCATTCTGAATAACAGACTGGTGCGGAGTAACATATTGCACATGTCCACTCATGTTTATGCGTACCTTTCAACACCTTTGCATTCCCCCCTCTGTCTGCTGATTGTCATGGCAGACTCTCATGCTCCATTGCTATTACCTCCTGTCCGTAGGTTAAACTAAAATAAGCTCAGTCGAATGCCATCAGCACTTGTCTCCTACTACCTCTCGTATGTACTACGTTCTCCTCGATACCCAGTTTAAATTTAGGTTCACCTCAGACCACACACAATCATTATGTCTGACTAGAGAAAGAAGATGAGAGCCGCTGGCCCTGTCTGTGATTCTGGGGGAGCTCATCATCTTGGCTATGTGGAGCAGCATGAGGCTGGGCTGCCTGGGACTGTTGGTATTGAGCAGGGAGGACCGCCCCGGGCACAATCCATCAAAAAGGAGCTGTTTGCACTGTGGGAATAGACATGAATAATCCATGCTTTCTTTACCCTTCCCCGTGTAACTATGCGTATCCCATTACATTCACTGTTGCCTTCTTGCCAGATATCCATCTGCTGTATTTGTATTTATCAGATTTTATACTTATTAATGCTTATAAGATATGTGGGCTATATACACTGATTCATAATTCATAACTTGAATTTCATATTTTGCACCGTAACCATAAAAACACACAAAGCAAAGCTGATGTATTATGTATATTGTTTCACACGTCCCAAAAGTGGAGACAGCATATGTTGCACTATTGGTTTGAGGCTATATGTAGATTACAAATAGCATAAGGAATAAAACCTTCATTTTGTTATTTTTCTAAGCATAATAAGAATTGCTTTTTATTCTTGGGGTAGTGAGTAGGGTTTTGAAAAAGAATTTACCTTGTTTCTCTAAATATTTGAGTAATTACAAAGATCATGCCACAAACAAAACACATCTGTATCCACTGGATTGCATTTCATGATGGCAGGGAGCGTATAGACAATGATGCTCTATAGCATTTTCAATAAAGAGTAATTTTCTCAACCAGTAGACTATATATTACCACCTACTGGCATCTGTTAGTATACAGGACAAACACTGTAAAAGCAACAGAGATCTTTTAGGTAAAAGCAGCGTTGTGCTATAAGTGAACCTCAGTTCTTGAATGTGACTTTGCCTTTTATCAGTGTCTAATCTGAGTCTGCTGCTCGGTATATTTTGCCCTTTATTCTGTATATTGCTTCAAACATCAATTGGGAATATTTTAATGATACTAATTAATGTTGCTCCCTCAAGGTCAATATCAATTTAAGGGATAAAACCAGGGTTTCATTGTTCTAAAATGCAGGGTCAGTTAAAACAGAAAGTTCAAGGACTAGTGGACTGAGTTAGAGTCAAATCTCCTTGAAGCTGAGTGAATGTGGTGTGTAAAGAGCAGATTTTATGGATGAATCGGGCATTAGGGGCTTGCTAGTTTGCTGATTTTTTATGGTGGTCATAAACATCGATCTGTGCCATGTTGGTAATGGAAGACCCTCCTGAGAGCACCGAGCTGTAATCATTGTTTGTGAAGTCCTGTGGTTAACTCCCAAAAGATAGATGCTAGCACTAACCATCAACACTGTTTCTTACCAGGTGAATTTACGCAGTGAATGCTGCTGAGGACATTGCATTGTGCAGTAATGGAGAATAGCTCAATGGACTACTGCCCCACTGTGGCAGCAGTATTGAATGTGTTTGTTGTGTCCAAGAGCCACATTGTGTCTCCTTCCCTCCCTCTCTTCTGCAGGCTCACCACTCTGCTCCATCTGGGGTGTGTCTCTATGTGACTGTGATCAGGAAGGTCAGCATATTTCTCACTTCTCCTTCACTGAGTTCGAGGTAAGGGCGCTCTGCCCGGTCCTTTATGACTAGATTATTGCATATTTATTACCACAATAGTGTTTTCCTCTGCGTGTGCAAGTTTTATAAAATACATTAAACCCCTTCAATGCAATGATTCCCCAGTATTACATGACTAGGGGTTTATGGACACAAGCAGTTATGATGAAGAAAAATCATTTTTGCTTTAATTAGATCTTAGAATATCAGATAAGATATCTAATCTCTCTTTTCCATTTACAGAGCGCCGTGCCTGTGAGATGAAAAACATGCTAACTCAATCAAGCAAAGTAGGAATTTAATATCAACTGAATCTTCTCATTGATCTTCTGCCTACCAGGAGGTATTGGATAGCATATGAGTTTAAATGCCAGCATGTGGTACTGCATAACTTGACTGGCCGAGATGTGCCATGTTTACAGATTGGACACTATGGTGGATACCTCTCTCTTATGCGCATGCACTCTCTCTCCCTCCCTCTTTCCACTGCTGTTCAATAAATCATTCTTCCTTTTAGATGCTGCAAGCTATGGAAACCCCCCTGTAGGTTTGTCTGTTCACCAGTAGCCCCATATTGTCACTAACTACCACTCATACAGGTCGACCAGGAAAAAAAAATCCTTCTTGTTTTCTCCCTGTATGAACAGTAAAATCGATTTGCCCTGGCTGCTCTGTGCAGCTGGTGGGTGAGGCCGGGTGCTTCTCACAGAGAGGGCAAATGCACACCAGCATGGGCACATCCTGTTACACACTAATGCATCTCAGGTCCCTGACATCAATTAAGAGAAACAATGGACGACTGTCCCATGAATCACAGGCTAAAAACAGTGCTAAAAGCTCGAACATGCAAAGCAAATGTGGATATGGTAGCTGTTTATGTGGTGAAAGTAACTGCCATTACCGTTTTGGCCCCTGCAGGACCTCTGAACAAAGACCTAAATGCTTTCGGGTTTAATTTGCCATCATCTCTTTAATGATCACGCCAAGCTCCTGACTGAGCTGTCTCCAAAAGGAAAGTAGCAGTAATCATCCTTAATTGTATCATTTAACATATTCTGTAACAGATGTTAATTTTTATTATTCCAGTTCTGTTTTTCCCTCATTTGTGATAATGTCCTTTTTCCGTTTGGTGCTTTTTGTTTGTTGTTTCGCAGTGTAAACACTATAATGCATGTATTGTGTTGTGACCAGCAGTCCTGTCAGCAGAGACTTTGATAAAGTGCTGCTGTCGTCCTGAAGAAAGTCTCCAGAGTGAGAATATAATGTGCAGACTGGGTTGTGCGTATGTCTCTGGCCTGTCTGGACGCAGGTTGGGTCCGCCTGTCTCTCCTTCTCCTGCACTTACCGGGATTCTAATAATAGTGAGGCTGTTGCCAAGGTGCAAACGGTGCAACTCCATGTTTTATTTATTTTGCTCACCCAAATGGATTTCCTAGCTCAGTGTCAGGACCTTAATCTGTGGGAAGCATTCTGGTCGACACCCACATCATGTTTTCATATGCCTTTTGTGAGCCAGAGTTGGCATCACAGATTCTCATTATTCCAGAAATCGGGGGAGCAAATCTCTATTTCCGTGGTAGTTATGTTTCCATCAATCAATATAAATGGCATATTCAGAATAGTGACAACTGAGCTTTTTTTTCTCAGAATGGTATCTTGTTCTCTTAAAAATTTTCCACAGTAGAATTTCACAATTCAACATAAAATTATTAATTGCTATTTATGAGATATTGATTGTATTTATTTCCTGTGTGTTATTGCTTTTTTTCTGTGGGTGTCATTCTTTTTTTATGCTGCCTTCTGTCCCTCCATCAGCAGGAATGGCTGTGACCGCATTATATCCTCCGCCCTCCTCTGAGTCTGCCCTCCCCCCTCCACATCTCACTGCACAGGGCCGACCTCAGGTATGCTTGTCACTCTCCTTTTGGCCTATTTTAATTCGGGTTTCCCCTTGAAATACTTCCAGAAAGACGGCAGGACAATGTTTCTGAAACTCCAGATCAAATCAAAAGCCCTGTGTCTGTGTTGATGTCTGAAGTCTGTAACTGAGCTGGGGTTGGGCAGGGCATGGCTTCATCCCAGAATCATGGCAGGGATCTGGAGTCTGGCAAAGCGGCATGTATTCCTCTCCTCTCTCAGAGAGCTCTGTTGTCGCTCCCTATCACCGTCTGTCACGCCACAGCGCGCCGCGGCCACACACTCTCCTCTCATGCATCTTTCCGTCCTGGCTATGATGGCACAACCCTCCCTCTCAGACTCAGCACCTCAAAAGGGAAACGTGTCATCCTTCTCTCCTCACGCAGTGCTAAAAAGGCCCCACCCCCCCAAGGGACCTCTACTCTGCCTCTGTTGATCGATCTGCTGAGCCTTCGCCTTCATTTATCTACCTATCCATCCATCTTCCTGTCTTTATGCCCCTCCATTTATCTCATGTCTGTCTGGCATGGCTGCATATCCACTGCTCACTGAGTATATCTCAATATCTTTTGATACTAATCAACATTTTGTGTACATCTCTTTTCAGAACACTAACAATGAATATTCAGTGTATTGATATGGATCCAAAAAGCTAGACATCCTGTACCCAGCATGTAATCATTACATATGGTGAGCAGAATCCCTCCCGCTGTTGTAAATCTCACTCGCTTTGTAATGTACTCCGCCTGTTTGAATCTTGCTTGCCCTCGCAGTTCTCTGCCAACTATTCCTTAGATTGCTTTTTTCCTCTGCATTCAACCCCCACATGAGGTGTATTGATCGTTCCAGTGCACTAATTATTCTGCCTGGCCTCGGATGTCTCTACGGACCACAGTCAGCCTTTGATCAACATGTCCGGATGTCTTGCATTACAATTCAAAAAGGAGAGAAAATGCTCTAATTACAGAATTAAGAGGAATGTTAGGTTTTGACCGCTGAACTATACACCATTTTTGACACATTCATAAAAGACCAAACAAGTCAGTCCCTGTGCCACTGAAAGTGGTCTTGGCTCGGGCGATCAGCACCTATGTGTGGGTGTGCCTGTATGAGAGCAGTATATACATATGCATGCATGCGTGTGTGATTATTGTGTGTGTGTGTGTTTGTGTGTGAGTGTGAGTGTGTGTGCATGTGGGCAAAAGTACAGGTCGGTACATCCTGCTCTCCCACCATCTGTGCTCAGGCAGGCAACAGGCCACCACTTTACACACTCGCTGTCCCCATACAGCCATTCCCATGCAGCCCTGCAACTAAAATGTCTGCAGATCCAAATAGCATGCCTGCATATCAAAGCTGAATGTACAAGTCTAAGAACACAGACATTGTCTTTTTTCTGTACAGACAAGCAAACTGTTGAGGACTACTTTTTTATTATTACTGACGCCAAAATTTATTTAATTTAATCTTTTGGTTAGAAGTTAAATATTTGAAGTTAAATAGAATTAATATTTTAATTTTGCAAATGTTTTCATTTACTGCAAGCTTGACCTCAGTCTCTGTTCTTTGTCAGACATTGTATACTTAATGTTTCCCATCATCATTTCTGTTACATTAGGGTGAGGAAAAAGAAGTAATACCTTTGTGCCAGAAGCAATACAATTTTGAAATAAAAATTGTGAGATGTTCAACAATGGCCAGTTATTAACTATTATATTTTCAGCTTTATGCATTTAATTGCTGACATATATGCAAATTGACAGCCATTGATCTGATTACCTGTTGTGTCATTTTTCTTATGTGATATGCATATTCTTTGCCTTGTTGGTTGCCGCATTTGGGATAAATAAAGTTGTAGTAAACTGAATTTATTTGCTAACTTTAATGTGTTGGAATGAAAATTATTTGTTTTACAAAATTTTGTACGTTGGAGCACCCGTGGGAAGGGGCTGATATGTTAGACAACTCACAGAGGAATCCCTGACATTAAATCAAAGCAGGTGTCAGCACTACTTTACAATTCAAGTCAAATCTTTAGACTCTGAATGTATTTCCATGATTAGACTTTCAGTTAGGTTTGTAATTGCCAGGCATAATGGTTGTGGATTGGGAATCGATAGAGAGCTCTGGAGCCAGTGTCACCATTGACCTTTGCATGTTCTCGGTGAAGCCTCAGCCAATGACATTTTAAGTCCAGCGGTCCCCACAGAGAAGCGCTCATCTGGGGGTGTGTAAATGACACTCCTGGCAGTCTTTGCTCCTATCTAAACAATGCTCAGCCTGGCAGAACACTTAGATCCATTGAAGCAGTCTGCAATTTATGTTCTCTAAGAGCTGCACTTAGACATAGCCTTATGAAGCCAGGAAATACTGCAAAGAGGTTAGAGACAGGTTACAAGAGGATACAGACATTGCAGGCATAAATAATTTAGTTGCATGGTAAAGCATGTAGAATAGCTCTATAAAGCCAATGAGCGGAAACATCTGTCTGCCTGGGGCATATTCTGACCCCACTCACCCCGCCCAGCCCACTCCATCAGAGAGCTGTAGCCCTCTGCCCGACTCCCCTCTCCCTGGCACTGCCTCTTTTCCCCACACCTGCAGGTGCCCTCCTTTTTTTTTTTTTTTTCTTTTGCTTCAGTCCTTGCTTCCAAGGAATAAGGCTTAGCCATGCTCAGTGAATAAGGACGCACACCCTAGCGTCAGTACCATCTGCCAGCTCCCCTCAGGACGCCAGCCAGGTGCTGGGCACGCTCTCTACCCAGCTATGCCACAACAGCACTGCCTGCTGGGATCAGCCTCTCTGTGCCAACTGTTGATCATTATGTCCTCTCTTTCCCGCCCAGACCATCTCTCATTAATCCAGGGACCAGCCATGCTTAACACTGATCCACAGTAACAATAAATTCAGAATATGATTTAATTTTTGATGAATCCACACCATCTCCTGAAGCTGAAATGAGTCTTTGTTGTGTGTTCTGTGTGTTGCTCCTCCCCAGTGTTCGTTGCAGGTCTCCCAGGTTGACTCCCCTGAGGAGCAGCCTGTGTGGAGCCACAATTTTCTGTTTCTGGAACGACTCTGTGCTGCCATGTTTACTGAAGCTGCTGCTCTGGTGCTACTGCTACCCCACAACCACCGGTAACAGGGAACAAAGTCAAACATGTGCAGGGAGAGAATATGAAACAAGACTATTACTAAATCAAGAATGTTTACACACTTTTTTAATGTGCCCTGAATCCTTCCAGCAGGGTTGAGTGTTGCCTCTGTGTTTTCTGTTAGTGATGAATGCAGTTAACTGGCAGTCTCCTGGGCTTCTCCGCCTTGCCACTACACCAGGAGCTTTACAGGAAGCTGATGTCAAAGACGGGGCAGGGGGGGGATGAAGGTAGAGAAGCTCCCCTTAAGGGTGAGTGAAAAGATAAAGGAGCTTAATTGCATTAATGCTTTGCTTGGTAATGTTCGCTTTTTACAGCTTCACTTCAGCTTTATCTTGGTGGTACAGAATGTGCTCTTAAGCTCAGCTTGAATGTGCATTTTTCTTGCTGAACTATTTTTCTTTACAAGTATTCAGTCAGATAAATGAGAAAGTATGGATGGAGGCTGTTTAACAGGGCAGCACCCCTCAGACCACCACAGACACTTCTCCAGCTGTCAGCATACAATAGCACTGCATCTCTCACTGCGAGGTGAAAGTACTGCCACAACCAGTCAAAATGTTGATATCATTTTACCAAATTAATGATTTTTTTCCCCTGCTTAAATACACATGTAAGTGATTTAGTGATAAATATCAAGGTCAGCAAACACCAGAAGTCCTGTATGGCATACAGTCTCCAATATTAACACAACAGTGTTAATATTGTCTTCTTGTATTATACTATTTTCATGCAATTTATGTCATGCTGATACATTTTAATACAATGCTTTGATATGAAACTGTTAATATCTGTCTTAAAGTTGGGTAAACTGAGTTAAGATTAATTTTAATGTCCACTAAATATCTGCATATCATGAATTAGCTTCATGCCTCTCAACTTTGAGAGACTTGCTGGGTTTTATCAGCATTTATTGGTATCAACCTAAGCAACTACAAACCTTTGAAACCTTTTAAACTTAGACAAACTTCACACTAGATATCTTTACATTCAGTGCAACAGCAGACTGTCTGAAAAGCAGATTTGCTCTCTCAAAGTTTCTGCTGTTACATTTGACAGAATTTTGTAAGCTTCCTTAAGTGATTACAGACACTACTGTGTCCAGTAGTGTGTTTTCTCCACCATATTTCACATAGCATATGGAGCGTGTGGAGGCAGGCCTCACTGCTCACCTCAGATACTAAAAGATGTGTGCAGCTAGTATGCCCCTTGCCTGGAGAGGATACTAAACAGACTTTATTGCTCTTTAATAATTCCTATACAACATTGTTATCTTAATGCAGCCTCTTTTATAGGATCTGGAAAAGAGAGTGCTATTTACGATCTGTCTCAGTTGATGTACCTGGCCTGGTTTCCCTCTCTCCTGCTGTTCGGCTCCTTTATGAGGCCTGATTCACTGGCAAGCTATAGCCCTATAATATAAGAGATCTCTGTACAGGATGACACTTCATACACTTCAGAAATTTTATGTTCTGGCACACTGATTTTCAAAAAAAATGATTCCCCCGACTCTGAAGTTAACATTATATTGACAAATGACTGAGGTTGTGTACACACTGTTTAGCAATACTCCTTTATACTGTATTATCAGGCTAAAGAAAATGGAGAGCTCCTTCGATTAAAAACCAAACTTGGCCTTGCGCTCAAGGTCACAATATATGGCTGTATACAGGGAGTTCATACATACATAATGTATACAATATAGCATTCCTCTCTAATTAGCACTAACAGGAAGGGGTGCCCCCAGATTTCCCTCTGATTTTACTCTCATTTGCATAGAGATAATGGGGCACCAGAGAGTGTAAAGCCCAACGTCTGTCCTCCCCCTGGGGAGGAGAGGTGTGATTCAGTTCTTGGTGCACAAGTGATAATTGTCAGAGAGCTGTTATTCTGAATTTTGGACCACAAACTATATGGTAGGAAATGAACAAAGAGGCTAGGGGGAACCAGTGAATGCACTATGAACCTTGTAATGACTTTCAAAAGAAAGAAAAGGCTCTGGGATTTTAAAAAAAAACTATGCAGCTTATGTAGTACGTGTCCGGGGCACCAGTAGTTTGTTCTATGCTTGGTTATTCATTTCTTTTTTCTGTTTGATAGATGGATTTTTCTGTTGTATTCTGGTGGAAACAATGTAATGTGTGTTCAGATAACTTTAATAATTACACAAGATAAATGGCATTCCTGATGAGAGCAGATTTAGATCAAACACCAGTGATTTATCTCTGTGTATTAATGCAAAAGGCTTTGATGGAGGACTCTAACAGTTGTTGCCTAGAACTGGGAATCATAAAAAAGAGGGCTGAATAATTGGTGCCGATTTGGGGATGGGGGTTGAGGTTTGAGAGAACGGTGATACATTATTCACGGGGGGGCTTTAAGTGCCAAATTAATTTGTTTTTTCTTTCCAGTTGGACGGCAGAATAAATGGGCGCTGTCAGTCGTGCAGTAAAGTGCTGTGCATTCATTTAGACAAGTGTTATTGCTGCAGTGGAGCAATATGGTTTTAGTGAAGCAGGCCAGCCTGGTGGGTGGAAGCTGTGTAATTATCTCTGGTTCCTATGATGGCAATGATTGCTAAAGGAGCCAAGGGGTCCCAGAGCACAGCAGGTGTGCCTGTCAGGCTGCAGGTTTGTGCTCCTGTCTGTGGACGCTCCTGTCCCTGCATGTGGGTGCACATGAGCAGTTGAGATGACTTTGCCTGTGCAGAATGAATGCCTAAATCTGCTCTTGTTTTCATCCATAATGACATTAGCACACTGATATATGGTTTTTCAAATCAAAAGCATTTCATTAAAAGGAAATAAGTTGAGACTGACCTATTGCACTGTGGTTAATTTAGCCATAAAAACTAGAAGTCTCCCAAGGGACCAAACACCATACATCACACCATGGTCCCATCCCAACGCTGTCAGTCTTAGATCTTATAACCTCACCTATACCATGAATAAAAGCATTAAAGGGGTTTATGTCAGTACCACTAACTTATCATGGCCTATGTGATGCTATTCACCAATATATTTTTTTTCTATTCTATTAAGATCATCAATTCATTAATGTCATGTTTCACATCTCCTCATAATGATCCTTGAAATATTTTGAACAGATCGGTGTTGACAGATTTCGCGTGGCGCTGTGTAAAGCAGACCAAACAAGTGTTTCCATTTTCCCTGCTTTAAAATTCCACCATTGCTCCCAAGCAATTCTGACAAGCCACAAATGCAGAAACACAGACATCTGCTGTGTTTCAAAGGAACAGAGGAACGGGACATGAATACTAATGTCGCCGGACCATATTTATCTGTCTGACATTCAAAGGAAGTAAATGCTCTGTTTATTCTCTGTGATACAGAGGAAACTTTGAGAAATACAGGCCTTTTCTGTGGTGTGAGTCAGAAAGTGGATATGACAGATGTTTGCCAAGAGATATGAGCTTAAATTGATGCTCAGGCACAGCTTGGTCTAACACAGATATTCCAGCTGCTGTTTTTTTCCTATACTGAATTCCTGTGTTGAGAGAATTTCTGTTTGAAGCGCACCAGCTCAGATCCTTCATATGGATAGAAGCATAGTGGACCTTTACAGAAAATAAGTTTTAGCCACTAAATGTATTCACATTTATAAATACCCATACAAAATAGTAGGGGTGTCATCCTTTAAATACATAATAAGTCCCTGCAGTGCACATACTCACCAAGGCAATAGAAATCCAAACAAAGGTGTTTTTTTATGTTGCCTAGCATCGGTCTGTGATCTGTTAGAGAGTGAGAAGAAGCCCTGCTCCCCTTTAGACTGTGGTGTGGCATGAGCACTGCTTGGGATGAGCGCTCGCTTGGCTGACTAATGAGGTGCATTCAGTAGGGGCACGGGTGCGTTGAACGTCTTTGTTAGACAGGCCTGCAGCCCCCGTCTTTGCAGCCTTGGTCCCAGGGGAGGCCTCACAGACTGGCTAATTGAATCAAGTACACATGGTGCCTCCCCCTTCGCTCGGCCCCTCCCCATATGAGAGGAGCGAAGCGAGAAGGAGAGCTCAGGCTTTGATGCTTTTGTTCTCCTCAGCACCACGGACAGCGTCAGGGGGCTTCGCTGCAACCAGTTGCCTGCTGTTGGATGGAGAGACGCACCATCACTGCACCACTCAGAGCTACTATCTCTGCAGCTGCTGTCACTACAAGCCTGTGCTGAATGTGGAGATTGGTTTGTTATTAGACTGCAACGCCACAGATCACTAATCTTTGCTTTGGAAAGAACAAGCTGGCCCAATCTGAGAAAGCAAAAGGCTCAGTAGTCCATTTAGTCTTTATTTGATAGAATACAAAGCACTATCCCTGCAGTATTGTTTATCCATTAGTAGGCAGGTGGCCCAGACAGGCAGAACAAATAACTGCTAAGAGGACAACCACAGGATGGTGTGACCATGCATAGCTTAGTGCTTCCTATGCCTCCCATCTCATTACCTCGGTCACTGTGTCTCTCCATCCTCAAGCATGTTCAGACTCCGAGAACGTAGCTTCGGTGCACACGGCAGTCCACCACCCTCATTTGAGAGAGATAGATTGGAGTTCTGCTCGGTAGAAAACTCTGCTTATTAGATTGCCTCCAGATGCCAGGTTGATGAAGGATCCATCTGTGAGCCAACATCCATATTAGAGGATACAGAGCAGAGTCAGCCCGCCTCTTAGACTCGGTCTCATCCTCCTTGCTGAGCTGATTTGTATGACTGCCATGTAAAGTGTGCTCATTGACATGAACTTGTCTCTTCTGCTCTAGTTGAGCTCTTAAACTTTGTTTTGGTCCCCTTTGTTTTTTAAAGGATTTCAGATTCACAATAGATAATGGTATTTTTATATGGGTAGGACTTTGTGTTAGACAGTTTAGAAAAAGGACTTGTGAATTTTGTGACATATTATGTCATTCTAAGTATGAGTTATATACCAGGTAAATACACAGCAAGAATAGTGAGTTTGCAATTAATTACACCTTTAACAGCTTTTTTTAACTTACATACTGCTTAGCAGGTAAACACTTTATGTTTCTTAAGTGGGTAGAGCCATTAAGTGGTACCAATGTGATAATTATGCATGGCTAAAAAAGTACATTTGTGAGTATTGCTTTACTTCATATAAAGTACACAGTTAAATTTGGGCTATTGCTAATATAAACATTTAGTACCTGTTCCTTCAATTGATGAGAAATAGAAAAGGTGTTTCTGAGAAAGTGCAGCATAATTCCCAAAGAACTGTGATGTTAAACTCAGACTGTTACCGTCCCTAACTTTGTAACTACAAAAGGGTTTTATTTTCATTTTTTTTTCTAAATCAATCTATTATCTCATAAAATCGAGATATGAATAAGAATTTTTAAGTATTTTTACTAGAGCCCTTTTCTGGCAGGGTGAAATTACAATTAGGTGTACTTGTAACTCAATCATTAAGGCTTGCCCGGAAATCACTGTTGCAGTGAACTTAGGTCAGATATGTCTAACTGGCTAAAATGTAATTGTGGTGAACAGCTGGATTAGTCCAGGCGATGTATATCCGCTTCTAATGATATTAGATGGGAGTCTGGAGAATGCCTTCCAGCACACAGCTCCCATTTTGATGAGGTGGAGGAAGAGTAGACTGAGATGGTATTAACCTCAGATGATGCGGGCTCTTTCTCCCAGACAAACTCATGCCAATTAAAGCAAAGTAGTTTGGGCACTACGGGCATCATAGTTATCAAGATTACATGAGCACTTCTTTTCCTCTTTGCTGTAAATTAATCTGAGGCTACAATTTCTTAGTCATATTTGTATAATAATCTCAAGAATTGCATCATTATTTGTGACTCTGATTGCAGTTGAGCCAGTGTGGTGTGTGGTGTGCACCTAAAATCTCTGTTGATGGCAGCAAACACCACCCAGCTGCTATCTCCGGACCCAGAGACCCTTAAGGAGACTGAGTGGACCCCAGGGGACGAAACACCTCTTCTCCCTCAGAAAGACAAGTTGTGTACATTTCATCTGATTCACATGAAAGTGGCAGCAGCTCTGCTCATCACATAAAACACTTTGACAAAGACAACATAAGTAATTCTAAAATAAACAATTTAATTGTATTGTTAATGTTAACACCATCATCATGAGAAAGCATTCTCTGGCATTCCAGTATGGCATTGTTCTTAGAATTAAAGGCACATTGATTGTAAATCTACCGGGACTTTAAAAGTCTTTTGACTGAGACTGATCAATACCTACTCTGAGTACAAATTTTAAATTCATCAGGCCTCCTTATATTGTATTGATTTTTTTGCAATGGCTGCCTTGAAAAGAATCAGATTTCTTTTTTTTTCCATCAGTCAGAACAAACAGAAGCTCGGTATAGCAGCAGTCAGGTACTGTAGGTCTGTGCATTACTATTTCCACTTTGCCTTTTGTATATGATGAAAAAGTCATAAATACAAAATTTAGGAAAAGAGTGAAACAGAACACGGGGCATTGCTACATTTTTCCCCGCCCCTGACTTGCCTCTTTTTTTTTTTTCATTTATTGACCCCATGCACTATATACATATGCATAGCATCTTAAATTTTCACTTGATTACTTTGCTCTTGCTGAAATAATATTGACCTTGCACACAATAATCAGCCAGAATTCAATTTGTATCCGACTTGTCATGAATTTGATTGTGTAACTGGTCTCTGCTGCACAGTCCATCTAAAATCAGTGAGTACCTCAACCTGTGCAGATTCCATGAAGCATAATCAGCGATGCAATTATTTCAATATCAACAGTGAGCATGTGTGAAATCCTTTATGTATTTTTTATTGGCAAGGCTGTGGTACTCCCTACAGGCAGGACCCAGGGTTCAGATGCAGCATAATGTATGCAGTCCTACTCCAGCAGAGCTGCAATGTACAGTAATTTCCGAGCCCCCTGCCGCCGGGCACTGTTGTGGTTTGAGAGTATTGCAGACAGAGGGAGGGGAAGAGTAAAACAGGTCCTGAATAGTAATAGCTATAGAGACACTTCCAGCACATTGCAGCTGTGCAGTTTAGACACAGCAGTGTGAGCATCCCATTACAGAAGCTGTCTCACAGCACTTCTCACCCACAGAGGTTAGGGTCCGTCACTCAGCTGTGGGCTGCAGTGGGACCACAGTGACATCTAGTGGCTCTGGATTGTTTGGGTATCGTCACTGTGAGGTGTGGTGTGGAATGTCATCTGTTTCATTTTTTAATAACACAATTTTGTCATTTTATTGATGCTTATAAATATTTCATTTGGCAAATTATTCTGTAAATTTTACTTGAGAAATTTAAAAGATTTTTTCAAAGCTCTGGCTTGAAGCTGACGTTCTTCACTACTTGACATCAAAATAGCCTTTCACAGATATCTCTCCAACCTTGACTGTCTGGCTTCTCTCTTTTCTCAGGAGTGCTTGTCTTCCGTGTTGTTGCAATCTTCTTTCTCTGATTTGAGTCTGTGCTGGCTAGCAGACACAAAGAAAAGATTTTTTTCTTCTGTCCCAGAAGTTGAAGGCATAGATAATGTAATTAACAAGGCCAACAAGCATTGGAGCGGTCCTGTACACAGAGGTCTTGGACAGCAGTGATGGCAAAGCCAGTGTGATGGCCTTGATAGACAAAAGCAGGAAGGCAGGCTATAGAGCAAACAAGGCATGTGTGGGTGGATCATGAATGTGGGCGATTCAGTCTGACTCTAGATACAAGAGCTTAGAGCTTTAGAGGCCTTGAACATGCAGGGTTATCATGAGCCAAGGCACTGAGGGCTGTTATGCGAAAGGGCCCCAGGCGTGTTAATTATTGCCACTTTGAGTGAAGTCGAGGTTCATGGAGCAAAAACGTCACGCTGAAAACATTTTAATCAGTGCTTCTGATATTAATCAGTGTTTCTAGTCTTATACCCAAACATTACAAAGGGCTTTTTACATGGTTTGTGTTTTCCAGCTTGATTTATCTTGCGGATATCCACATAGAACTGTATTGACGAAACCCTGTGTGCAACTCTCCATGATTCTGCCTTTTTAAAGACAGTGGACTCATTAAGACGACTCTTATCAGGCTTATTTACTGCCTATTCCGCTGTTGTGTTTACCGCTTCCTCCTGTGGTTGTCAGATAAGGGCAGAGTGGGGAGGCAGGGAGCTCCTCGGCTCTCGGTGTGCAGGTTGGGCTGGGCTGCGCTGTTTGAAGTCCCGTTCAGCCTGTATCTGCGCTCCGCAGCTGGAGGAGACCGTGTAGAACAGATTTAAAGCTATTCTCGCTGCTCCCATCCCTCTGTCAGCTAAATGTGTAACCCCTCACTCGCCTCCAAATACAGATGTGCTGCTTTACAAATGAAGCTGTCCCAGCAGTGCCAGCTATTGTCTAGCTGTCTTGTATCAGCTCAGCTCCAGCTAATGGCCTATCATTCATCTACGCAGGACTGTCTATCAAGAGACCCCAGTGAATAGCCCAGCATGGTCATTTAAGCCCGGAGTATTGTCCTACACAAAATAAGGGTTGAGGGGTTAACTACTTTATTCCACATTCTTATCTGATTTTAGAAATGTAAATGTTGCACCCGGAGTGCACAGTATCCCATCAGCCTCCCATGCCTTCACCCCTCTTGGTCGATATGAAGCTAATGTAAGTCTTTAACCCTCTGATGGACCCCTGGCTAATGCCATTAATTCCACTCTACACATGATTAATGGTCTTTTCCAAGGTTGTATAGGAGCTATGACTGATGAATGCACACCAAACAGCACTCTGAATAGCCATCCTCTCCGGACTAATGTACATACCGGAATGGGAACAATTTATCTGGTCATCATTTGGTCCATTGACCCTGTCTTTTATGGCAGTTGCTCTATTGACCTGTTCTCTCACACTGCTTTACCTACAAACCAGAGATAATAAAGATGCAGGTCAAGGGCGTCCAAACATAGTGGTCTTCATAGCTTCTACCACAGTCAGGGTATCTTTCCCTGACTCCCTGACTGATGGGGATTGGGTGCTCAGACTTGCTGCCCCACCCTGAGCACTATAAGCACATCAGCTGACTGTCTGACCTTAGACCTGTGTTTTAGGCAAAGGGGTGGGAGGGTAGGTGTTGACATCATTGGATCCCCTGTCTCTCCTCTGATTTAAATCCAATCCTGTGACACCCCTGTCAAAACAGGAATGATGTATTAGTCCACAGGCACACCTACCACCCGCTCATCAATCTTCACGCCCTTTTCACAGCCTTAGACATGGTGCGGCGTGCCCTGTGTTGCACACAAATATGGTTGATTCATCTGGATTCTTTATATTCAGTAGCTTCCCACAGAAAACATTACATGGAACAACATCATTGCATTTCATGATTTTCAACAGGAAGTCCCACTGTCCCCTAAAATGGCTTTTCAAAATCTACTGAAAAGTTTGTTTTTGTAGTTTGCTCCAGCTAATGTTACACTACTTGAGGTTCATCTTTCACTCGCGGAGGTCCCTTTCGGTTACAAGCAACAAAAGCATTTTCATGTTTCTTTGAGCCATTCAACAGCAAGCTGGCTTCGGTAAATGTCAACTGACGTGTTAGTCATTAAGCTTGTGTTGTATAGCATTTTGGAAAGGTCATGTCAAGCCGGCGGGGAAAGGCAGTCACTGATACTGCTGTGCTGTGGCTGGCTGTGGCATGGAGAGCAGCCTGCTGTTTGCAAGGCTTTAGGGCCAGGTTTGGATTGCCTCACTGTCCCTGGGGGTTCAGTCACAGCTCTCATACTCTAGTGCTGTGGGGGCTAAATACTTATTGATTAGGATCAGGATCTGTCCAGGGCTCACGTGGGGTATAAACATTAGACAGTCTATCGTCTTGTACATGTAAAGTATAGTGCAAAGGTGCAATATATTTCCTCATAAGCTGCAGATTTGGAATAGGGCTGCCTTGTTTTCCTTCATTATAGCAACATATTTAAAAATCTTTTTTTAATGTGATGCCTGAAATTATATTACTGTTTTAACGTTTTTGGATCAGTATCTTAAACTTAAAAATGAAATTTTTAAATAATCCACCAGACCTCCAGTGCCTTGAAAAATCTCTAGCTAATATTGTGATTAGCTAATGTTACAGGGTCCAGGGGAATGTGATGTGAAACATAGGTGACATTAGCCCACTATTTTATCCTGTAGTTAGACTTAATGTAATTATGTTATTACCTAAATTCAGTGCATGAGTGCAGGTATAATAAGAGGAGGAGTAGTACTAGTAATTTTATTTGACAATTTACAGATACACATAATGCGAGAACACATAACTCTTGATACATAACTAATCTAATGTAACTAGTAACTGAATAATATCAGTAGGTGACATGAAAATATGATCTGTTCAAGAGAATAAAACGAATCAACAGTACTCTGTAAATACCTTTTTTCGTTTATGTAGGTGGTCGTTTGAAATGTGGAGGTCATAATTTAAGAACCTTTTACTCTACCACCACACTGTTGTCACCGTCCCGTGAATGGATGGTACTCATGGCGGTCACCTACGCAATTCCATATGCTTAGGGCTGACCCTGCTTTTATGTGCATGCCCTGTTTGTTTATACACCAATGGTCTCACTGCAGCATAAGCGTAATTGACAGAACTTGATTTACTGATAATCCTTGGCTTTGCTCTCACTGTGCACCTCACAGGGAGTGGCGTTGGCTGTCAGCCTCACGCGTCCTTGAGTCAAGGCTGCATGTTGCCCTTGACACACACACTCCTCTCTCCCTCCCTTCCTCCCCCCTTTTCTCTTCCTCTCTCTAATGCCGCTTTTTAAAAAACAACCCCACAGTCTTATAACAGCTCACTGCCGATGCCTTTTTATTTTGCTGACAGGGCGCAGCTATCATTACATACACAGCAGAGGGCCATTTTCTCATGGGAGTCCACAAATTAAATTTTTTAGGTGCCACGCGACACATCCTAGTCATGCAGTTGGCTGAAACTCGATTTCATGACGTTTGATCTTATTGCAGGTTATTAAATGTAGCCTTAATGCAGATCAATCATTACCAATTTGACACAGTCCTCCCAGACATAATTTGACACTAGATTAAACGAAAGCCTTTATTGTTCTATGTGTAAATTGAATGACAGGATTATGCAGATCAAGTACAGCAGCTGTTAGTATAACAGACTTAGCGGTCACTGTCATGTATATAAATTCAAGAAAAGATTTGAATTCTCTTAAACGGTTTGTAGGTTTGAAGCTGTATTCCAACTAGACAATTTCACCTTACCATATGTTTTAGTTGACGAGTATTTTCAGTGCTTACATTAGCTATAAATATTAATGAGCAAGCTTTCATAAGTGTTTCCTGTATATCCTGTGGTTATAATAACCATCCATATCCATGTCTATTCTCATTTCCATTTCTTACCACATCTATTCATAACCCAGTACAAAGTGTAAGAATACGATTCTTCAGAGCTGTAGAATAATTGCAAAAATAGACAAATGCATTCTTCTTCCATTAAAGTACAACTGTGTACTTATCACTTTTCTCTTCCAAGCACACCTTTTTGAAGGTGCCTATATGAAGACATCCACTGCTACAGTATAGACACAAAAGTAGAATCATCCAGCCCACACTGTTGGGCTGAATTCCAGTGCTGAGTGAGAGGACAGCTGTGTAAACCACCTCGTCCTCTTTTCTAATTTTTTTTTCTTTTTTTTTCCGCTTCAGTTACCCCCAGTTCCCTCCCCTTCCCAACATCCCCTTTTACCTCCATCTCTATTAGCACACGAGTATTTCCGCCTGGCCTGCAGTGGGTACATGGCAGGATGGAAAGAAAGGGAGGGATGGTGATTTTTGAATAAAAAAAATCACAGCGGGGGAGGAAGCAGAGGATGGAAGCAGAGGTCAAATGCGGGGAAAGAGGACAAAGAGTGAAGGGCCGAGTCAGACGAAGGGATGAAAACAAAAAAGGGATGGAGGAGTAGAAAAGGTGGGAGGAGAGGTAGAATGTGCGTAGGGGAGGCAGGAGGGAGCGGAGGTAGAGAAAACCCTCTGGGAGCTGCCTTGTTCTGGCAGGCTAATTGAAGCTCTGTGTGGCAGGAGACAGAGCTGTCAATCCACTGAAGAGCCCATTTGCTGCGTTTTGCAGGCTGTGTGCAGAATCCTGATTTGCTGCTTTACAGAGGTCCCCAACCACACACTAACCTGGGACCCTGCTCTGTCCTGCATAGGTGTTTAGACCATGAGCATCCCATTTCCTTCACCAACTTCTCACAGATTTTATATGTACAGGCTGGTAAACATTTACAATACATACAGTGGCTGCAAAGCACAATAAACATGATTAATTTTGCTTGTTATTAGAGTTTTGCAATTTTGTCAGACACGATCATGCATCATTATGTGATATTAAGACTCTGTGTCTGTGGGATGTGTTTGCACTGTACAGGTTTTCCCTTGTTGGAAAAGAAGAGATTATGCCTTCTACCAAAGCACATAGCTGCAAGGATCCAGTGAATTATTTATCATGAATTAAAGCAGTCAGTAATGAAAATATTTATCTAAATGCCGATTTTTATATGCTAAGCCACAGAGATATGCATGCACATGGTTTGAATGTGTATTAGTAGAAGACAGGGTTGCTAACGTTGAATGCTATGAATCTTTAATCACTATTCTATTTTTGGGCGAGGGAAAGCTGCTATGATGTAGCACTATCCAATTTTGAGAGGCTCATGGTTGAATAGAGGTTTGCCAAAAATACAGGTTGGTTGGGATGGATTTTTTTATTTGTTTCATGTTTTTTTTTTTTGTTTTTTTTGTTTTTTGCATGTCACTCAAGCAGTCTCCATCTAATAAAACACTACCTGCATATATGTAAAAAGGAAGGACAATTTAACAAGTTTTCCATTTCCATCTCATTTTGTACATATTCATTAGAACAGTATATTTTTAGACAGCTGTTGCTAAGAGATGCAGGTCAAGTATAGGAGGAGAATTTTGTTGTGATGGGTGTCAGCAAAGGACAGTTTTTTAGATCATTGCTGACTCCAGTCTGACTCTCCTCCCATCCCCCACTTTTATCAGTTAGTTTCTCAATCAGATCCTCAGCCATCAATGATTGTCTTTATTGGCCTTCAGCACTAATGAGTTAGACAGATCCACAGCCAGGTAGTGGAGGAATTGATCCATAGCTATTGCAGGATTTACATAGATATGTGTGTATAAATACATTAGGCACTCACTCACAATAGCTGAAATATCAGCCTTTGAGATTTTTTTTTATTTATTGGCCAAAATCATTCAGCCAATCTGTGTTTTTAAACACTTTACAATCGCAATTCAGTTCAACTGTTGCTGAATCACGATATTTCTTTCACGCAGAACAATGATTTGACATCAGACCCTCACTGAGTTGAGTGAAGCTGGCAATAAAGGCTCATAGGAACCACAGGTGCTGCACAGCGTGTCACTTATACATCATTAGTCAGTCCCCATCAGTCTGCTTCTTGTGACTAAAACACTATTCATCTGGGGGCTGGTATTCACTGAGCAGGGACCTCCCTTCGATTCTATTGATTTTTACATGCTGCTCCCAGGCATAAAGATAAGGTTTGATTTTTCTTTTATAATGCTGAATATAAAAGAAGGATTTTGAACTGCTAAATCCAAATAGTTTGTTTTAATCTGTTAACTTTGAAAAGCCACATGAAACTCTGTTCAGTTCTCCTTCATAAAAGCAATTCTTCCCATTGGCCTGAAAAGTTGCTAAGGCTTGTGTTGTGGTTACAGGATGATTGTTCTAACTTCATGGTGGAGAATTAACTCTCACGCCCACCATCAGTTATGTGTTCATTCCTCTGATAAGGACTCAGAGATATTCTGTTTGATGAAGGCTTCGAAAAAGAATAAATCACCCTACTACCCTGCAAGTATTCAGGTAGGCTCTGTGACAGACAGTATGGAAATACAAGAGCAGGTAAAGACTCTGTATGGTTTCATGTCATCACTGTGAGTTCATGCTACCAGGCAACCACAATCCTCTGTGGTGTATGCTGTGTTTGCAGTGGGAATGCGGGGCTCACACATGCAGAAGTTTAGTGCTATGGACCAAGGGCTCTCTAGAGCGGCCACTGCATAGATGTGTTATGCATAATGATGTAACAGCCTCTATATTCAGGAGATGAAGAGGTATCGCAGGTCGTGCACAAGTACTGAGAGGTTAGAGCTACTCCATTTGTTTGAAAAAAGCCTTTGTTTTCTGTGGAGACATGCCTGGAAGCTGGAATATTATGGTGATGATTTAGTCCATATAAATTGTGACTGGATATTGTTAACTGGCTGTCAACATTTTGTGACTTTTTCTAGCCTGTGTTCATTCTTTTGTCTTTTTCTATATGTGATCTATGTGATTTTTCTCTATGAATACTGCCAAGAGTTGTTGTTATCACCCAGTGATGAGATTAATTTCTTAACTGACCATAATATATTTTCTACAGCTCCAGAAGGATGGATACAACCTCCCGTCCCATGATGCCCTGGCACGGATCCTACCAGATCAGCAGCGCCTCTTCAGCACAACCAAGACTGAACTTCACACCACAGCCAAGCAGGAACAGGACAGACCGACTGAAAAGGCAGAAGCTGCAGAGAGCAACAAACCCAAGTGTCACTCTAACATGAACCAAACCTATCAAGTACATCATGCACACAGACGGTAGGGCCACATACTGTATACATGTGTGACATTTCCTGTTTGACAGCTGAAATAGTTTTGGCATTATTTTAGCAAGACCAAGACAAAGATTTTTACAAATTATATTTCTTTCAAATATTATGTTCGATTGGTTTTGTTTATTTGTTTTAGACCCCTTCTCCCTGACTTTGAGGATGACCCACAAATGGCAGAGATCACTGACCTCCAAACAAAGGTGAGTCTACAGAATCGATATGCAAACTTTCCAAAGTGAATTAATCCCTGCTGCCACTGCCATGTTTAGTTTGTGGACAGTGCCATGGAAAGGCCAGTGTGATGGGACACCGTGCTGATTCCTGTGTTTTTCCCACAATGAGACTCTTCACTCTTTGCACTGACTGAGATGGTTTTCTGCTTACAAAACAGACACAAACCTCCAACACTGTGACATCTTGGAGACAAAATGGCAGTTTGTGGAATAGATTAATATTTCTCACAGACTGATTACATTCAAGGATGCAGTGTGTTGATGAGGTTAATACTTGTGTTATTTGGAAAGGTCTGGAGGGTATTATTTATGCATACGTTGACATTTTCTCTTGGTGCTTTGATGATTTTTGATTTCCCTTGCTACTAATTTGAATTCAACATCGAGGACTGGGATTGGCAAGACATTCAGAGATGATATGTTCATGACAATGTTTTTTGTTTTTTTTTTGATTTTCAATGTGTGCGATGAATCATTTGAGAGAGGTGGAGATCAGAGTCCTACATGAACAATTTCATGGTGACCCTGCACACATTTATGTACAACAGCCATTATGGTAATGACTCGAAAACTAGTCCCTCTGCATGCATGAGCATATACTCACACACACACATTTCAATGTAACTGCCTTCCTGTGTGTTAGCTGCCATCTGTTTGTGATGCAGTTTTCCTAGAGCGACAGTAAGTATGACAGCCAGGCCACTTTAATGTCTCCAAAGCACAGAGAGGGGAGGGCCACCCTCAGTATTCCTAGGTAGAGACAGAGACTCCCCTTTTATTTGAGCTTTCGCGACTCATCATGGGGAGCAGTCCGTCCCATCATGCCTTTGGGGCCCCCAGCAGAGCCGTCATCTCCACCCTCATCTACAGTCATGATTGTCACCTTGTCCCTGCCCTTTCAATTAGATGCTCAATTTCACCCCTGGTGTCCCACGGGAGCCACAAGCACACCATCCTAGATTGGAATCTCCTAATTGTCGACGCCCCCTCCTACATTCAGCCGGACACCGCTCTCAGTCTCCATTCAGGTCTTTCTACGCACTCTGACCCTGCTGATATAGTGGAGCATGTGATAGAGCAGAGAACAATGCACCTGCATGCTGCCAGACAACACACACATGCCTTAAACACAGAAATGCTGCAATGAAAGACCTCTACTACAATGGGCCCAGCTTTAATTACTTATGTGGTATTGCTTATTCTTAGCAATGGACTGCCTTTACTGAGGGCTAAAATGGCATTTTAAAACATATATTTGGAAAGAAGTAATAGAAAGTAGAATTTTTTTTCTTTCTAGTTTTAGGAAAGCTCAAGGTTGTTTTTTGTACTTGTCTAGCTCTTCAGAGGGTAAATTGGTTTGCCACTAGAGTTCTTTTTTCCCTTTACAGCTCTGTAAATGGCCTTTCACAGGAGGACGCTCCATGCATGCACCATTAGGGTTTATCCCAAATCCCGGGATAAAGCTCCCGTGACAAAAGACCTTGACAGGATGGGGTGTTATTGTCCCGTTGGATTTGAGGAGCTGGAGTCATGATTACATTGTGCCCCAACCTTAGAAAATCGATTACAGGAGAGTCAAGCAGCACGGCATAAAAGACGTGGCTGTTTTAGGTTTTTGTTCTGTCCCAGTAGCATCTGTCATGTTGTGCTTGAGGGAAACCAAAGAGAGAGAAATCAGTAGCATTCATTGAGACATAATATAACACAGTGACATATACGGCTGCTTCCTTTTTTTCTTTGTTTTTTTTTTTTGTTTTTTTTTTTTGGTGCAGAGCTTTCTTCATCTATCCTGCTAAGTCTATCCTGTTGACAATTTGTGAACAGATGGGGTTGAGGAGACATCTAGTGGTCACATAGGACCATTAGACGTCAAATTTGTCCTGTCAGTCTACAGGAAAGATTTGGTGAAAAATGTGCATTAGTCCTAGAAGTTTGTATTTTTGATCAAAACATATAAAAAGGCAAAGACTGCCACACAACAAACACACAATTATTGTTTCTGATAATTTGTTTACAGGTTAAAATAATGCTTTTCAGTGAACTCTGACAATATTTTGGCCTCGAGGCATTATGGCAGAAGGCAGTGGTTTTTGTTGTTGTTTGTGTCATTTACGTATCCCTGCATTTAACACTAATCTTGATTACATTTATAAAACTCTATCTGTTGTCTCCAATCATATCCCTCCTCTACTTGTCCACTTAGAATATGAGAAGTGTGGAGGTTTACCCTTGTGATAGTCCACAGTTTAAAACGCTCTCACTGTCAAGATAGAGACAATTTTCTGTGCAGTGGTCCACATGTAGAGGCATAAAGAAGGATTACCCCCCTTGTTGGCAAACAAAAACTCATGAACTTGAACAAATCTCCCACTGATCAGCACTACATGCCACCAATGTGAGACTGGTCATATATCCCCACCATCAGGAGTTGGAGAACTACCGTTCAGCCATGCACAAGATGGCAGAGGACATAATTGGCTTGAGGACACAGGTGGTGACTTTGGAGGCAGAGAACAGCCAGCTCCGCAGTGATCTGTCGCTGCACCAGGACCTTGGCCGAGATCTGCTGGATGACACCGACATCGACGTCATGACCAAGGCTGAGATTGCAGACCGGATAGGTACAGCTTGAGCCCACAGCAGATTACTGCCTCTCCTAATCCATGATTAGTCAACCACATATTAACCATTCATAGAACAGCCCTCTCTTAGAATGAAGATGAACCAAACGCACTCATTACAATGAAGGCAATCATTTACATTCTCTCTGCTCAGATGAACTGGATATTGATATAATTTTCAAAATAGTTCATCTTAAATGTGGAGAAATGTGCTAATTCAATTTACATTACATTACAATTGCATTTTTATTAATTATTAGTCAATGAAACAAAGTTTGCTACCCAGCCCGTAGTAGTTGAACCTTCAATCTGTGTTGTTATGGCTGTAAGAGTATTTCATCGCCAGAGGAAGTAGTGAAGTGTAAGTTGGCTCACTGTGTGCTAGAGCTAATCTTTGTGGGTGTCCATTCCCCAGCAGACTGTGCCATCCTGTGATAAGGCAGCTCATTTAGGCCACAGACCCTGATAAGCTATGTGGGTAGTACAGCCCTTATCTCCTGAAGGACAGTTTGTGACCCTCAGTAAAAGGATGTTCCAAAAAGCCTTTTTGTTAGCTTCAAAGTAAAGGGAATAGATTTAATTCCCTTTTAATGGGAAATCCATAAGCTTTGTTGATGGCTGTTTTGTTCATTACTGTTCAGACATGCAAACTCACTCCTGACATAACTGAGTTACTCTGGATCTGCAAAGGTCATTGAAACCCTCTCTCTCAGTTTAGATGCAAATATAACTCTAAAGACTTTACTTTCCAAAGTTAATAACAAGTAAATCATATCTGAATGTTTATACAACAGACATAAGTATGTCAGTGCCCAGGTATATGCTGCTGTGTAACTTTGTCCTCCTGCTCTGTTGAAGCCTCTCTAAAGTTCAAGCTGGCCAGTGAGACCACTAAAGCTTCTTCACAAAGGGACAGGATCCAGCAGCTGCAGAATGAGCTGATAAGGGTCAGAAGACAAACTAAGTAATCTACACAATACATTTCAATGCATATTAAGTATTTATGTTCCTTGAGGACAGTATGCTGAATTTGTACTTCCATTCTGTTCCCTCTTTATGTGTGTGTCATGCAGAAAAATGACAGTGAGAAGAAGCTATTAACGCTTCAGAGAGCCAACCAACAGCAGCAGGAGGATTTGCAGCACCAGCAGAGTCGTGACGCAAAGACCGCAAGTTTGGAGGCCACAGTGAAACAGCAGGAGAAGGTCAACAATCAGCAACACTGTCCACTATCGCTCTGCCTGTGAGATTTCAAAACAGGCAGGGCTTCTTCCCATACATAACATCTTGTATATGTTTGTTTACATTTGTGCCATCCCATTTGTCAGGTCATTGAGAAGATGGAGAAAGCACTGCATAATAAACTGGCAGAGAAGAAACAGAATGGTGAGCGGAAACTGGTGGTGAAAAAACGAGGTGAGAGGACTCAGTGAGGTGAGAGAGTAAACTATTCACAAAGTATTCGCAGAGGCCAAGACGTCAGACATCTCTCCATGCTGTGTGCAGGTGAGACTGACAGCAGAAAGGAAGAGATAGAGTCTGCCCTGGCAGCAGAAAACGCTCGTCTCAGAGGAGAGCTGGAGAAGATTTGCCAGCCGCCTGCTCCCATCATCATAGAGCAGCAAGCACAGGTAACATCCTCAAACAGTAACCTGACAACACAGACAAGCCATTTCTCAACCAATGTTATGCCAATATGGTGTAAAAACATCAGATTCAAGGGCCGGGGATGCTTCATAGACCAAGACTTTGAGCTGGTTCCAATTATCTGTGTCACATGGAACAGATGCTGCTTTAGCACAAGAAGACATAGGAATATGTTATCAATCTTTATTTTATGACCTAAGTCTAGTTTTACTGCCAAGTGAGTTTTTCACAAAAAGAAAATGGTCATTCAAATTGGTCTGTGTGATTTCCCTCTCAGACAAAAGAGACAATGTCAGACAAGGAGAGACTGAGTTTGCTGAGTAAGCTGGAGAAAGCCGAGGCAAGAATAAAAACTCTGGAGACTCAGGTAGAAATACAAAGAAACTCAAACATTCCGATTTGCATATGACTTTCAGAGACTTATAAAGTCATTTATGAATTGCATTGTGGGTGCTTTGTGTTTGTTTTTTACATGTATTCCAGCTGGAGGCAAGCTGTAAATTATGGGGCAGACAGAAACAGGAAATGTTGACCAAACTATGTGAGCATAGGCATGGCTTTGCTCGATCATCAGCCACAGTCCTTCATAATCTGCCTCTGGTCAGTAGGATGTGGCTTGGCAGTGTCTGACTTAACAAGGAAATCCTGTGTTGCATGACATTTTTGAGAGGTAGTGAATTACTTGAGGTGGTGATTTTTTTTTCTTTCCTCCAATGTTTTCTGCCTCTTACAGACGCCTGTAACTGATTCCCAGAATAAGCAAAGCAGACAGAGGAAGCAGAAACAGGTAAAATAACCTGCATCTGCATCACTACTGGCCCAGATCAAATGACACCCACAGACGTTTCTCTTGAGAAAATTTCACAGTAAAACTTGAAAGAAAATGATCAAAATAAATTTTCATATAAGGAGATGCTTTTTGTTCAGTTCTGTTCTTTTATTTATCAGTGGTTGATATGGTGGATTATTTTTCTGTTTAAGAAAAAAACTTGCACCATGTTAACTCCATTCTGTACATTCTGTATTTGTAAATATACACCACACACACACACACACACACACACACTGGACTACATATTTCCCTCATTACTCACTGAGTGATATAAATATAATAGCTTTGTCCCATAAATTCTGCAGTTAGTGGGGTAATTTGTTCATACACACTTATATTCTTAATGGGATTTTTGTGGGAGTTTTTCCTTATCTTCAGTGAGGGTCTACAGTTCAAGGGTGTCATTTTAAGTTATTTTTGTCATGAAGCACTTTGAGACTAACTGTGATTAAAACTTATACCAATAAACTTCACTTGACCACCACCCACCACCATTTCCTGTGAAACTTTGTCACCGATTACTTTGCAGAGGCTTCAAAGTCAATATAATGGGCTTCTCTGGCAGCAGAATGAGCTCAAACGTGCTCTTGATTTCCACCTGGCGCTGTTTCTCCACTCGGAAATTCTCCAGCATCTGCAAGAGCACAAGACAACACACAGACATATTGAAGATGGTATATAAATGTGCCACGAAACATTTTTGGAACTACTCTTTCTTCTCCGTATATCTCACATGTATGAGGAAGAGTTGCATCTCCGTCTCGGCTATTCTGCGTCCCAGACACTGGCGTGGGCCGAAGCCGAAGCCCAGGCTCCTGAAGTAGTGGCTCTCTGTCCTCAGCCAGCGGGACGGCTGATACTGCTCTGGACGGAAGAACACCTTGGGGTCTCTGCCCATAGCATAAAGCCCTAACTGGACCAGAGTCTGACCGAACACACATACACACATAAATAATGTGAGCAGTACCCCACTACAGCGCTAAATGAACAAACTATATTTATGCCAGATAAATTCTAACAACAATCAAACCACAAAAACATGATTTGTTCCAGTATTTCGTTAATGGCCTCTTACCCCAGATGGTATGTGGTAGTTTTGAATGATGATGTCTTCTGTTATGTATCTTTGCAAGCTCACTGCAACTGGGTGCAGCCTGAGGATTGGAAATAAACATTTTATACTTAAGAACCTTTAATGCACATGAATAGCACAGACATAACAAAAGGTCTTTAACCCCACAGCTATTTGTTAGTGGCACAAGTATTGGTGCAGATGTGAAAGAGGTGTGAAATAGATTCCTATATATGTAATTCCTATTTCCGATTGAAACATTATTAAGGGAATGTATTGATTCTGACCACTTGTTCATATATTTATATATTTTACAAGAGTGCATGGGTTGTACTGTGGAATGACCATATGGGGAACTGAAAAATGTCAATCCTGAGATCTGTTGCCATTCCCTGTCATCACTTCTGCTCTATGATTAGCACCACATCTCCTGTGCTGCAGTTCTCTCACCTCAGTGTTTCCTTCAGAGCTCCTTTGACCAAGGGAACCCGCCTCAGCATCTCCAGCATGTCTCCCTGGCTCTCAGCCCGGGCAGCAGCCACCTCGGCCCTCAGCTCCTCCTGGAGGTTGGGATGTTTGGCCAGCTCATACAGCGTCCACAGCAGAGTTATGGAGGTCTGAAATACACAAGACAGCTAATAACACAATCTCTAAAAAGTCAAGCTGTCACAGTTATAGTCTCAAAGGGGAAGAGTTGTCTGTCATACTAAAAAGAAATATTTGTGTGTTAGATGCACTCAATGTGTTTTGTACCGTATCTACTCCTCCAGCCATCAGCTCAGTGACACTGGCCTTGATGTCCTCAATGGATAGCCTGTCCAGCATGAGCAGGCTAGCCAGAACTCCTGGGTATTTTGTTGAGGTGCCTCTTTCCTGATGTAAGCGCCTGTAGATGTTCTGGATGCAGCGGTCCGCTGGGGGGTCAAAGGACCATAAAACGAACATAATTCACAGGAATAACAGAGTGTTAAGCTGATGCATCTTCAAGACATCATTTACTGGTCTGAAATTTAGTCAAAGCAATGCTATAAAATGTCAATCATAACATGCAGTCCTACCGTGGCTGAAGATGCCATCCCAAGCCTCCACATGGTCCCGCCACACCTTCGCTCCAATCCCCCTCAGCAGGCCCGGGGGAATGTACAGCATAGGTGAGGTAGTTTTGAACATGAGGGTGATGCAATCAATGAAATGTTGAGCCTCAGGGTCAATGTGGTCCAGCATCAAACCCAGACGCTCACCATACAGCACTGAGCTCACCGCTACATAGGACAAAGCAAAGGTGAGATACAGACTGAAGATGAACCAGCAACAAAATACATCTGATTGTATAGTGAGAGAAAGATGAAATCAGTTCTTCTTTGTAAAATACACATTTGGGTCCAAAATTCTGAGTCATCTACCGAGAAGTGCTCGTTTTCAGCTTTTATCTAAATCTAATATTTGATTCAGTTTATACTTCTTATTCAACAACACATTATTAAGGACACAGATCTTTGAGAAACACTCAGATGAAACTTGTTGGCACACCATCTGGTCACACCATGTATTTTTAACTATCTATATTTCAAATACAGTGTGAATTCTTTTAGTCTTTTGAGAAATGACATGGACATCCCAAAGTCCAATAAAGGGGGTGCTGGATTAAGAAAAATACATGGCAAAATTGACAAATAGATCCGCACACCAAGTAACTCCCGTTGCAATAATGTATTGCAGCAGTGATGTTTCGAGCAAAGGTTCTTCCTCAGACTTATCGTGAATACAAGACATCATCTAAAATACCCATAATCCATCTCACGTGACATACCACACCTGTGACACATTACAATCCGTCAACGAGTAAAAAATAGCTATTTCATATTAAATATTTAATCTAAAACCATAACCACTCAACATACATTAGCACATTAAATATATTTACAAAGGGAATATAGGATAAATATACAAAAGGTACAAGAAAAAGACAGTATATACAAAGTACAGTCACAGTATATACAAGATCATGTACCCCCAGTAGTTAGTACTCTGTAAAGGACTCAGGCTACATAGCCATCATTTATACTATCTATTAGAGGGTAGAGAGTAACACCATATATAAAAGAAAAATATTTCAAAATGAAGAACACAACAAAGTGGCAGTGTGATTGTAAGAGACATAACACACCCTGTGTTACGTCTTCACAAAAATGCGGAACAAGGAACATTTCCTTAATTATTTTCCCTCTGGGAATTCCCCTAAATAATTCCCCTGTTCCCTCAAAGAATTAATGAACATTTCTTTAATTCTTTTCCCTCTTGTAATTATCCATGTGGTCATTGCCAACAATGTCATTTCACACACAAAACTGACTCATTCAATCAGACTCATATGGGAAGAAAATATAACATTAAAGGTGTAATGTCATGTTCTACTGTTAATGTCATATACATGCTCAAATGCCCATGTGGACTGAGTCAGCTTTGTGTGTGAAATGACATTGTTGGCAATGACCACATGGATAATTACAAGAGGGAAAAGAATTAAAGAAATGTTTCTTAATTCTTTGAGGGAACAGGGGAATTATTTAGGGGAATTCCCAGAGGGAAAAT
>OMKZ01027573.1:0-14325 GCA_900302535.1 Neoniphon sammara
ACACACACACACACACACACACACACACACACACATATACACACACACACTCACACACACACACACCAATCAGAATAGTCATCGACTTCATACCAGGGCTGAGCGACATGGACAAGATCAAATCTCACAATTTTTTTTTGTCTGAAAACCTCGTTATCAACCTTGTGACGATACTGTAGGGATGGCTATTGGTGCTTTTACACATCAGAGATTTTTGATAAACAATCAATAATGTGGATATGATGACCATGCAGGTAGAGGGAAATAACAGAACAGCTACAACAGTCTAATAAGTAAAATAAATTGCATCCCTTTATTGTAATACTACCTTTAAAACCAGGAAAAGACATAACGTATGCCATGTGACAATACTAGGATATCCAAATTCCAGACTATATCTATGTCTAATACCAAGAAATCAATATTATATCATCATATCGCCCAGCCCTACTTCATACTGGCCGAATAATGTCATCAAAGCATTAGGGCTTTTATATTAGCTGTTTTTATTTACAAAGCGGACTACACATACAGTACAGATACAGGCTGCTCGGTGGAAGCGAGCCTCACGGCAGTTCTCAACACACATCAGAAGCTCCTGAGATCAAAGGAAAAATAAATGACACTTGTCCAGAATACAGTCAAAATCTACACCCACACATATATATATAAAAAAAAATTAATTTACTCAGACCGAACACAACTGGTAGAAATGACAAGAATCACCCTCAGAGTTGAAGTTGCCTTGGGACTCGAGTCTCGAGTCAGTCCTGACAAACCTTTAAGCCTGAATAGGACAATACACAACTGACCTAAGAGTAGATTTGACTAAGCAACTTTGTCGTCTACTAGAATGACTCGTGTGCTTCAGGAGTCGGGCTCCGATGCAAAAGTAAAGAAAAAGTAAAGAAACACTACGGTGACAAATCAGAACACTGTTTGCAACACTGTTAGGGCTTTAAACCAACTAATACGTGGTTAAGTGTATTTGTTTGTATTCTTAACACTTTTTGGAAGTGTTCGACTGATAAGGGACACTGATGTTCACCTAAAGGACTCTGAACCCTAAAGATTCTCAAAGTCTTGGATATACTCCTATTTAGATTATGATATGAATACGTACGTTCAGATTTTTATATATATTTATATATATTCATCTGTAAATTCATGGATAATGAAGAGGCTAGATTCCGCTACAGATCCGTAGGTATTTGTCTTGGCTTTTTGTGAGTCTATGAGGAGGAGAGTAAGGACAGTAAGGTTTACTTTACAGGCAGGTACAGGAATATATTGTAAACTAGGGCTCAGTTGGGGGAGCACGACATTACAGGGCACTCAGATAGAAATCCACTGTATAGAACACAAAGCCTATGGAGTTCATGCAGGATATTGAGTCAAGTTCTATACATTACAGTTCTATCTAACGGGTCCCAAACGATAACGACTACTGTATAAGCCCGCAGTCTGGGGGCTGAGACACAGCAACAAAGAAAGCAGCTGAGCGTTCACTTTCTTTCCAGGAAGAAGACGCTTTTAATGGCACAGTATGAGTCCTTAATAGTCCATAATAGTGCTAGGTTACCGACTGTTGTGATTTGCTACCGTATGTCCGTTTGTGTTGGGTTGGTTTATCCAGGTAATGTGGTTTTTGTCAATGCTAATGTCAGAGAGAAGGCGATGGTGGTGGGGGGAGGAGGTGGGGTCAGAGCTCAAGTCCGCCGAGGTTCCAGCCTATAGGAGAGCTGTGTCAGCGTCCTCTGGTTGTCAATCACACAGAGCTTCCTAACGTAACCCCGTACCTCCGCGTGATTTTTATTGGGCTGACAGATGTCAGGATCTGAAGAATGAGAGAAGAGAAGAGAAGAGAAGAGAAGAGAAGAGAAGTTATAACAAAGACAGGACAAAATAAGAAAGGAGATTAAAAAACATGATTGTGATCGACACTTTAAGACATAGCATGCAATGTTATTAGATAAATCACATGTGCAGAGAAATGATATGCAGACTTACTGAACGGCTGACTTCTGCAGTGCCTCACTTGCCGAATTGTGTTAGCTATAATACGCTGATAAGACAAGGACGATAAGAATATCTTTAACTATTACACTCAATTTGAATGACGCCATATGCCACAAGTGATAATATCAAAATCAGACAAGAGGTGCTCCAAAATGAACCATTTGATTGACTGCTATGTGCACAGAAACTCACCATTTTCTCAAAGTTGACCATATTGTCGATGAATGTCCTGTTGCCCTCGTGGGTGAATGTCATATCTGTTATGAAATTGATAAGATTGAAAAATGATAAGCCAAATACCTCTCATAGTTTAATGTAAACACTTTAAGTATTATTGAGAAAGCTGTGAGTCACTACAGTTCACATTAAATCATACCTTTGAGAAGAAGAGGCATAAAAGGAATAATTGGCGGCTCGATTTTGGTAACAGTTAGTCGGTAAGCCCTGTGGTTCCTGGATGGGTCCTAAAAATACCGCCAAGGTCAGAGGTCAATTGATAATTTTCAAGCTGTATTTTAATGAACAATAATGGTTAATGTATTTTCACAGGCAAATATGACAAAGCAACTCACCATCATGCTCTCAAACTCAGCGTAGAACTTCTTAAATTTGCTGGGGAGTTTCTGCCAAATAAGAGAGAGGCTTAGCAGCTCATAACAATGTGTGAGGCATGAATACATTATCCTAGCAACAGTGGCACAACAGATATAGTTTGTTGGAGATCTAGAAATAGCCCAGTTGGTCTAACAGTGGTTTACGACATTTTTAGCTGGGGTTTACCTCCCATGTCTGGCTCAGCCTGCTGACAGCGGGGTTGCTCATCCCCATGATGATGGCAAAGAACGAATTCAGGTTCTTAAACTCCCGACAGCTATGGACAAATATACACACACACAAACACACAAGCAAACAATGATTACATGTCAGTGAATTTTTACAAGCCTGCACTAATCTGCCTGTTATAGAATAGCGAGTAAAACCAAGGTGTTGTGCTCAGCAGCGGCCTCTACTCACTGTGCGGCTATCTTGATGAACTTCTTGAGCAGCTGGACTCTCTTGCTGAGTTGACCGCAGAGGCAGACCTCGGTGACCACCCACAGCTGAACCTGGTTGAACCTCCGCAGGAACAGGTCCAGGTTGGCCGTGGTCCTCCTGAAGCTCTGACGGCCAAACGTGTGGTACAGCAGCTCATGCTGAGGAGACGAGGGATATGTAAAGCGTTACTTCTCCAAACAATTTATCTTGTGCAAGAAGTGAAAGTATAACAGTAGTGTAGCAGGAATGTAAAAAGCCTGCCTGCTGTAGAAACTTCCACAAAGGATACATCTGCAGGGTTTGACTTCACTGTCTGATATATAGCTGCTATTTATCTCTATCTCAGTGTCAAATAAGGCTCAGTGCAACGGATAAATAATTGATCAATATTTAAAATATACAATTTATGTCATTTAACAATATACAGGAATATTTCAGATAATCTCATGCCATTTAGTCAACATATTGTAAGTCATTGAGTGGACACTTTTATCCAAAGCATCTTACAGTAGCATCGTTGCATACACAGTCACCCAAGTTTGTTTTGGTAGTCTACCTCATGGACACAGCTGAAGAGCTCCCAGTCAAACAGTGTCATCTGATAGGCCAGGTCCTTAGAGCTCATCAGCTCAAAACTGGACATGGAGCCGGCAGAGGGGCCCTCCTGGTCTGGAAGGGGGGTCTGATACACACATGGACACATACACACATATATAAATGTGGAAATTCACAAGCACACACAAAAGCACACATACATGGAAATACAAGTGTACAAACATGCACATGCAGAAACACACAGACACATACTATTTAATCATTTTGTCTTGTTTCCTGGTTTTATATTTATTTACTGCATGTACATTATGTATAATGTACATTTAATAGACATGTGAAGAAAACTGTCAGACTGTACTCAAGCATTTGTTGAAAAGTCCATTCTTTCCTGTCACTACTGGTACCTTTATTGTACCAAAGGAGCCCCATATTGCATCACCATCACAGACCCAATGACAGCAGAGAATGCACTCTTGGGTTTACTGCTATTTTAAGTACAGCCTGTACAATATAAACAGGTGAGGAATTTGTCTCTCACCAGGGCATTGAGCTGGTCTCGTGGACAGGCGAACAGACGTCCATTGATTCCCAGAGTGGAAAACACTGACACATCATTAGGCTTCAGGATCTGTTTTTCTGCAGGAAAAAATAGAAGTGGTTGATAAATTCTGACACAAGCGTAGGGCCCATAGCTGGCAGGCTAACATCTTTGCTGAATGCTTTGGTAAAATGTACTTATGCTGCATGATCACAGTGAATCTACTGGCCAGTTGTCCCATGAAAAGTTTTTCTAATGCTAATGTGCATATGTGAAAATGGTGCGAAACTTGATTGGCTCCTCACCGCTGGCAGAGCTGAGGTGGACCAACAGCAGCTCGTCATTGGTGCCCAGTTTGTCGGTCACAGCGGCGATCACCTCTCTGCCTGTTGCTGCCACGGCAACCCGGATGGTGGTGTAGGTGTGGTCACTGCAGTAAACCTTCAAAAGGACTGCAAACACAGACAGGAATATTTATGGAATGGGAGAAAAAGTGCAGCATGTGTAACTGCTTCTTCTGTGTGGAGTTTGCATGTTCTCCCTGTGTTTGCGTGGGTTTCCTCCCACAAAACATTAGATGGATTGGAGACTCTAAACTGGGCTAGTATGCTGGTATGTATAGACTCCAGCCCCCCCTCCACGACCCTGACTAGGATAAGCAGTAATGGAAGATGAATGAATAAATGATATACATAATTAATACTCAACACTTGGACATGTAGTTTTTTCAGGAGATAAAACATTTTAATACTCATCACTCACTCACACACACACACACACACACACACACACAACTTACTGTCATCTTGATTTCTAATGGGTTGTTTCTTCTGCAGTCTCTCCTCTCCGTTGCTGAACTGTCGTATGAGGGTTTTCTGCAGAAACAGATTGTGTGGTCTGCATCAACAACACCTTTAATGCAGCTTGCACGTAAACATTTACTGCAGCATTGTATAAAAATAAAAGTCTGTGCATACCTTTTTTGTGGATTTGGCTTCTTCTGAACTACAAATTGTAAAAAGTGAGGAAAAAAATGATACAATAAATAAAATAGATTGGGTTTAGAGCGTCACTCAGACTAAGTGCAGTGTTTTTTAGTTGCAAACATACTGTAGTTTGACGATTTTCTCCAAGTCAGGAACGAAATCTTTCAGTGCTCTCAGCATCCGGGAATCGTTGGATACACTTCCATACAACTCCTTCAGAAACACAGAGAGAGCCTTTATCAGAGCACTTGGAGTCTGTGATCCCTGGGCATTTGTGTGCGAGTGTGTGATATGTTGCATGTGAAAGCTTACTAATGCTTACCTCCAGGAAAGAGAGTGCGGCAGGCTCCTCCTGCAACAGGTATGTGTGTGCGTTAGCCCAGCGCAGGGCCAGGGTGAGGGCCCTCCTCTTACTGTTGACTGCATACTCCAACCTCTCCTGCTCAGAGCCGGGCGGAGCCGCCGCATGGTAGGTACACACAGGGTTAAAGATAAATACAAACAGGTCCCATATTGTCCACACTAATATGGTAGGCATACAAAGAGTTAAAAAGGCATAGCTCTCGTACTATGCACTAATGAAAACAATGAAAAACATATATTGTTGATCCAGTGCCTGAAAGGTACACTAATTAATGGCATTTAACATTCTCAAAGGGTTTGAAATCAAGGAATTTACACAGATAAACAAATACGTAGCATGTGCACATTTATAATGTAAAATCTATAGTATAGCTACACATTTACACACCTATAATCTGGCTGCTGTGAACAGTGTGGTATCCAAAAAGTAAGTATGATAGAAAGTATAAACAAAATAGAGGAGAAATAGCAAGTGCTGTATATTAAAGCAGAGAGAGCAGGAGAGAGAGAGAGAGAGAGGCAGAAAGGATATTGTGCCATGAGTAAAGGGCACAGCTGGCTGTTGGGCATGAAGACACAGTGCATGAGGACAAAGTCATCCACCGCTGGGTCTGGCAGATGAAAAGAGAAACAGACAGCAAAAAGGAAGAGTCAGGAGGGAAAAGTGGAAATGGACTGGGCTACAAAAGAATAAAATGTTCAAAAGGCGCTGAAAATCCCTTCTGAGATTCATTTATCAGTCCAATCATCCATCCACCTACTCAGTTACCTTTCCAGCTGTCCTTCATTTACAAATAAGTATCCATTTTCTGTGCTTTCTATGCTCTATTATGTTGCCATGTCTGTGCTTTCTGTTTCATGGAGGGGATTCAGTGAAAGGTAAACCCACCTAAACTCACTCTGCCCACCTTTTAGGCTAATATAAATGTTTATGACATGAATTCATGGTACAGAGCATACAGATTAGTATCAAACTTTAGTAGGCTGAATGAGGAAATAGGCCAAAAAAATACCTGGTTCACTGTGATGTGTGTCCATTCTCATGGTCTCCAGAAAGTGTTCAAGAATCTTCTCTGGCGTTCCTGATATCACAGTGTACCTGGAAAAGGCAAGAGGAGGTCACGAGTTGGATTGAGTCCATTTATGCACAATATGAGTTCAGTGTTAGCATTTACGCTTAACTAAGTTATTCCTCACACCCAAACACACACACATACTTGATGCTTCCCAGAGTGGAGGCTCGAGGACTCTTTTCTAACACCAGCACAGGCTGGTCGTGCTCTTTCAGACGCACGGTATTCGCTTCAACATCCTGGAAGCACAACACAACACGCACACACAACATCAGGTGAATTATTAGCACCTGTGCATCACATTATCAAATAACCTCAAGCATTTAAGATGTAATACAGCTCCTCTGTCAGAGGAGGGAGACAAACATCACAGCCAGGAGGCACTGCAGGCCATACAGAATCCAGCATGATGCTTCAATGAAGACAGCATAATTGACTGGACCCCTTCCATGTTCTCTGTTCCCTTGATTTAGAAGGTATCCAATGCAGTGAAAATAGAGTCTTACGAGATATGGAAGTCAAAAATTAATAAGACAGGATAAACCCAGATAGAGCTCAGGGCCTGATTCTGGTCTCATCTAGATCTAGTTCAGCTAAATCCAAACCCAACTTGAGGCTGAGGGGTGAAAAGCTTTTTATAAACCCCAAAACAGCCGCAGGCCAGATGAAGCAGCAATTTGAAATCATACATTTCTAAGGAGCAGTTGAACAGATTTAGGTCAACCCAGCCTCATTTTGTTGTGGTCAGACACAGACTGCAACAAAAGACAGAAATGTCCTGCTCTGGTTCACCCACCCTGAGTATCCTGTTGAAGTCTTCCTTGTCCACACGAAGGAAGTGGCAGTTGTCTTCTCTCAGGACAATGGAGGCAGCGCGAGGAGAATCTGTCACTAGAGCCAACTTCCCAAAGTCATCGCCCTCGTGGAGCGTACACACTACTCCCTGAGACACACACACACACACACATGCATGATTGCGCACTCAGACATGCACACAAACACACAACACCACACGGGCAAAAAAGCCGCAACACAACCACTATTTGCTAGTCATCTTAAACCCTGAGGAAAACCCGGAAAGTGGCAAGGACACTCACGTTGATGGTGACTAGGATGAATCAGCTGTGCATGACGGTGTGTGCAAGTGCGTGCATGTGTGTTTTTAAGAGTGTGTGCATGCACATACAGGATATGAACATCTACGGTACATCTTGCTGTGTACAGGACGCGTGAGACAGCGCGTGGCTCTTTCTGTGTCAATATGCCTGAGTGCCGTCCCTTAAGCCGTTTATACACAGTGATGACTCATGATGAGCTGGGCAGGGTCTGCCAAACTCTACGCTGGTGTTTCCAAAGCCCAGAGGGCAGCTATGGCTAGTCTGCGGAGACTGACTGAGACTACAATAGCATTACGCATTTTAATCCATTATATACACATGAAATATCATCAAATGGAGCAGAAAACCATATGAACGGCGATGTGTCAAACAAAGAAACAAAGGCATGCAGATGGATGCATTCCTGTAGAGAGAAAACTTGAACTCTCTCTCTCTGTCACACACACACACACACACACCTTGCCATAGATAACAACATTGACAGAGCCCTTCTGTATGATGTACCACGATGTGCCCTCCTCTCCTTGGTTGAACACTGGAAGATAAAGAGGGAACACACACACACATTACCCCTAAATGCACTGTTAACACTAACCCATTCTCCACACATGCATGCACATATACGCATACATAAATATGCTAGGACAATGTGAACACCTACACACAGTTCCAGCTTTGGCATGCGACTCGAAGATCAGAACGCTCGCCAATTCCCTCTTCACCTGCAAACCAGAATACATGAAGAAATAAATAAATAAATAAAAAACTCTGATCGGCTGCATCACAGAAATACGAGCGAGAAGCACAGATCATGTTTTTAAAGATTATGTGACTTAAAGTGGGAGTCCTTCCAGCCCATCCAAACATCGTGTGCACCACATTTTTTGCTTTTTGAGATTGTAGATGCAAACATAATTAGTATCCGAAAGCAATTTGTTCATAATGACAGAGTACCAGTTCAATAAATACTGCATTTAAGTCCTTTTGTTGTGAAGCAGCAAACATGTGGAATGTGTTGCATGTGGTTTTTCAATGCTGTGATATTATGTATGACTTGATTGATAGCCTGAAGGAAATTCTCTTTTGTTTTTTCCCCCTCCAGGAATCCCAGCATCAGCTACAGAATAATGCCTGTGGTGCTGCTAGAGATCCAGTGTCAGATTCAAGGACACTTGCACATGACGAATGCTTTCCAACACAGGGCAATCTAATCTCAAAAAACAAAACACAGAGGCCGAGGCAGGTGCATTTTGGGTGCACTAACAAGACCCGTGGTTCATAATAAATCACTGTTCACTGTAAATCATCTAAAAAAAGAAACATGTCTTGTCCCTTTAACGGAGAAGTGCGCTGGCTGACTCACAGTGTTGGAGAGGTGAGCTAAGGCCTTGATGTGAAGCAGCTCATCATAGATGATCTCCAGGTCATCTCCTGTCCTCTGACCAGGCCTGGAGAGACACAGAGCTACAGGTTTACAAGAAGCCCATGGAACCTCAAGGTGTACTGTATGTGTTATTTATGATTTTTCTTTGTTAGCATATCAGTGTTGTTGAGCTTTATATGTTATGATTTGTCAAAATTATGTTATTCACTACGTCGTAGCTGCAACAGCTTCTTTCTGCTACAATTTTAATTGCCTAATTTTCTCTCTTTTTTCCACACCAATAAAATCACAGAAATTATCACAGAAAAACACCCTATACGTTAAAAATTCAATGCACACGTTCATGAAATTAGCTGTAATGATACATTGGATTGCAAAAAAATGTTGGTACTGTTTTGATAAGTCCTCATTCTTACAAATACAGGTGTAAACATGACAAACGTTGCTCTATGCTCTCAAATAGTCCAATTTTCCAGCTCTCAAGAGTAATTAAAATCTGAATAATCCATTGCAGAAGGGTGATATGTTATTTATCAAACAGAAGGAGAAGTAAGTTTCTGCACTGCACACAGGGCTACAGAATGTAGCAGCAAAACTTTTCTGGGGACCGTCTCTCACATGCAACAGCAGATTGGTGCATGCAATTCAGTTGGTGCAAAAACTGCATTATTTGCGTTTGTTACTGACGATTTCCTGAGGATCATGCGCAGCAGTGCGTCAGGGCCAATCTGAGCCAGGAAGAGGATGGTCTCTGGCAGCTCCTCCTCACTCTCCCGCTTCTCCTCCTCGCTAGGCAACGGTGTGTCCTCCTCCTCATCGTCAAGGAAACGGTAGAACAGGTACTTGTCCTGGAAGCCCAGCTCTTGGTCCACTGGAGGGCAGACAGTCACATGGGTTCAAAACACAAATACACACACACACACATATCAATCTTGAATTTCAGAAATCACATACACAGTTATTGTCTTATCACAGTCCATTATATCAAAAATTTTCTCTGAGGTGTTTGAATTTAAGCCTGATTAAATTTACATTTAATGGTTGCACTCAAACTCCCATAGAAATTCAAATTCAGGCTGGTATTCATGCTGACATTCATACTATTATTTTGACCGATGATCAGATTCATTTAAACTCACACTTAAGCTCGGAGTAAATTCTCAGACTAACGTAAGCCTCCACCACACACTCTCTATGTCACTTAATGCTCCATTCAAATCTTCCTCAGACTTTAAAGCACTGGGCAATACATCAGCAAGGACATTTTTTCTTGTCTTCTCCTGCCTTTTTCTTCTCTAATGAACTGCAGCAGAGGCTTGGGCTTGGATTGTGGTATGGTACATGAGTATATTAGGACATTTATCAAGAGGATGGAATGAGCCAGCTGAATGTGTTAAGCTTTTCTCCCAAAACTCTAATTTGGCCCAGTATAATCACACACAATGACAAAGAAACAATATTAAAAGGGAAGTGTTAGTTACCATGGTTGAGTACCCCTTCTTCCAGAAGTGCCTGCCACATCCCAACAGCATGGGACCGTGTGTGAACACAGGCACTCTGCTGCACCAGCCAGTCCACCAGCTCTGTGCCAACACAGCATTGTCTGCAATACACACATCACATAAATTCAAGAATCAGAATATGAAAAGCATGTGAAAGTAAAAGTAAAATAGCCACCTACGTATGAACATAAATACATAGAAATTCTGCAAAAGCCCTTGCATATTCAGACATTTTTGTGCAAACACACACAGATGGGCTTGTAGAGAAGCATGGCCACACCTGTATGTCTTGAGGTGATATTTCCTGTCTCGGATCATGTGTGGAGCTCTGGAGAGGATGGCATTGCGGAGAACTTTCCCCCCTCTTTGCAGCTTCTCTGAGGGAACCTAGAGAGCACACAGGAACACCGGAGTCATAACGAAAGCAGTTTGTAGGGGGTTACCTTTAAGAACTACCTTCACCCACCAAGAGAAATGGGAATTTATCTCGTCAAACTTTACACTGCACAGTGTAATAAAAACAAGTTGACAGGTATCAATCACACAAACAGCAATACTGTAAGCCCTGACCACTTCTTGTTGCACAGGGGTTACATAACCATCAAATACATACAAAAATCAGCTAGAACCCAGAAATGAATCTGAAAACAGACAAAATGACAGATGATACGTGGTAGGTCTGGGTGACAACAAATCAATAAATTTGTACGTACATCTGTACTTTTTCTGATTCAAAACTTATTCTGTAAATCCTGATATCAATAATTGTAACACTTGATGTTTTACAGAGGAGCAGGTTTTGTTTTTTCCATGTTTTACAAAGAGGTGCATGCCTGTTGGCATCAATGGCGAGATCATTTCACGCAGCGCTACAAAGAAGTATGGAAACCCCACTTGACCAAACCTTTTCTGCTCTTACAAACAGCACAGATGTCTGGGCAAATGTTGAATTTAAAAACAAAATGAGCAACATAAACTCCATAAAACTAACATTTTCTATAAGCTTAGTCATGCAGCGCTAAATTACTGTGCTAACACAAGCATTTCAAAGTGTACTTGACTTGGCGCCACTCAGATACTTTCCAACAGCTTCAAACAAAACCTATTGGAACTGAGTCTGTTTACTAGTGTGTGTATTTAACTTCAACTTACAGAGATTTAGAGTGTATTTTTCAAGTTAAAAATGTGTCCCATAATCCATATAAATAATGCACATAACCATGTATCACAACACTGAAAAAGATACATGAATTCACTGTAAAAGTCCGTCATATGTATGGGGTTTACAATTTCCAGTCAAACCTATTATATTTATGTGACTCATGGCATCAATACTAAATCACATTGTGAGGTCTCTTTTACCCAGTGCTAACATGTGGACAGCCTCTAATCAAATTACATCATATCTGCTCCTTCAGAACGCACTCGATGTACAACAGCAAAGCAGAGCCGAACAATACTGTTTCAGAGACTGACAACCACGGCTGATGTTGCATGGCAACCACATACCTATCATCTCTGATGATGAAAAGAGGATGAAGAAAAGAAAAAATAACATCCCCATATACACACGAGTACGCCTGCATTGCACACACACACAATCCACCTACACGACTCTCACACACACACACACACACACACTTTACAGAGCACACCTGCATCTCAGATAGAGACGGACAGAAATAAAAGACAGTTGCGCGCACACACAGATACATTCACACTCACACACACATGCAAACAGCTGCTGTTCAGAACAACAAAGGAAGGCATGCTAATTGGGCAGCTGGGACCTTTCTTCTGTGTGCATGCATTACCTTGCATTAGCATAAAACTACAGAGCATCACATCTGTGAGTCATCACTAGTCTCTGCTCAGCAAACACACCGCCAATATCTAGTCTGGCATCCTGGTTCATTCACAAACATGAGAAGTATGCAGCGGTGCTTGACATTATGAAGCTGTGGTTCAAATTTACAAAGTCCACTCTATATGGCTCATGACATATGGCTGTGAAATAGCTATTACTTCCTGATTACTTCCTGATCTAAAATATCAAGACCTATTTTTTGAAACCCGTTCATCTACTTCTTTGACCAGCAAACATATTAGAATAAATAAAAGTGAATGCTCAAGCCTCGGTGCTCTCTCCTTACTAGACCTGTCACAATATCAGAATTTTGATAGTTGATACCAATATCTGTGAAATTGCACGATTCTCAATACCTGATTTGATTACCATGGCAAAAACAGAAATCCCATTCAGCAGTGCACACTCTTTTAATTAAAAACTCTGTGGAAACAAGTAAACAGACACTTTGTGTTTCAAGCATTTAAACATACAGGCTGCATTAGAGTAAGAAGACTGAGTTACAAGTGCAGCACTGGCCTGTAGCCTCCAAATAGAAGACAAATACTAATTTCAAAATAGAGGAACTGTGCCCTTATTTTGATATACAGTCCTGTAAGCATGACTGCAACTTGTGCATCAAGTATTTAAACATGCAGGCGAAGGCTACATTAGAATAACAACACTGAGTTACAGAACGTGGGATCAAGGTGTGCCAATATAAAAAAAAAAGACTAATAAACACTGGAATTGGTATCGTTTTCATAACTTTGGTATTGACTTGGTACCTAAGTACTGATTCTTGTGCATCCCGACAAATTACATATCCATTTTGAGACAAGTAGAGGAGCAGCCAGGCATCAAAGACAGACCCACAGATCCAATATGAGAGTATTTACCTTGCTGTGAGTCTTGTTCATGAGGCCAACAGAGTCTGAGTTCATGCTGTCTTTGTCTGTGAGTCCTGTGGAGGGAGAAGTGTTGTCAGACTGGTTGGAGCGTTTTGCATGATGTGGAATCTCTTCATTCTCATCAACTCAGAGATATAATCCAACATAATCCATTTAGTTTCAAACTGCGCCTTCACACTGTTTTGTGACTTTCATCTTTTTTTATTGTTATTTTTCTGGGTGTTTTATGTACAAATAAGCAAAAGTGGATGTTATAAATGCTATCCATTATATTCAGAGTGATGTTTATTATGTGTGTGTGTGTGTGTGTGTGTGTGTGTGTGTGTGTCTACTCACTGTCGTTGTTGGATCCACTCTCCATGGCTCCATAAGGAGGGGCCAGTAGTCCAGCCATGCTCTGACGATACTTCTACAAGACCACACACACACACACACACACACACACACACACACACACACCATTGTTCACATCAATCATAAATGCATTACACCACCAAAGTAACTATGCATCATCTATTAGTCTGCTCACTCACCCCATCAGTGCAAACATCAGAGTGCCTTTACGTTTGCCTCTCACACACAAGCATGTGCACACTTACACACAAACACAGACACACTCACACACAGTGTTACTTTCAGATACGCTCTGCAAGTAGCCCTCAAAACAAAGCCCTTTGTGCAACCAAGATCATTTACATGCAGAACAACTAACATTATATAACATAACACACACACACACACACACGCACGCACACACACACGCACACACACACGAACACACACACTGCATTCAAAACAGAGTTAATGAGGGCAGCGAGAGCAGCAGTGTGTGTGCAGGCTCTGGTCTTTTAGCTGTTAATAAGAATAAACTATGTTTGCATTTCTATAAGTGACACAGAAATACACACACCATGTTCCCCATGAATGCACCTGCAGCAGGGTTAGGTAATTTTGAACCTGAAAGTGTGTGAGTTCAATACCAGGCACTCCATGCC
>OMKZ01027574.1:0-15378 GCA_900302535.1 Neoniphon sammara
CTACAGTTGGTCAGCAGTGTCACATAAAGGGATGCGTGTTTTACGTCTGTCTGTCACTTGCTCGCTTGTCTGTAATTTCGTGATTGACCTGCCTTTATTTGTTTGCATCAGCCGGCCTCATACTCCCGCTCAACTGTATGTCCTCCTGTATTTCAGGGGTCCTCATAAATTATCGTGAAAAATCTTGTTTTTCGGGGAATATGAGGACATTGACAATGATGGAGCCCCACTAGGGCGAAACGAAACGAGTGCGGACCTTGCAGTTCTCATTTTTCAACAAACAAAAACAGCCTGGCACAATTTTCATCAATGCAGCTCGCAAGCCGCAATAAGTATAGAGGCTTGTGCTCGTATTGCCGTGTTTAACAACAGTTTACTAATGTGTCACTTTCACAGTTGCAGTGCATATACTGCAGCCTTAAAGGGACCCAATGTAGTTTGTGACCAGTAGTGGCACTATAGTGCACACAAGGAGAACCAGGTCCCTGTTTTGTTTACATAACATTACGCCATGAGCATGGGGGTTAGGGTTATGTTAGGGTTAGTACACACACTAATGTAAACAATGCAACTTTAAAAACATTCCAAAATAAGGCTTTGCAGATGTCTTTTAATGTAGAAAATGTATTCAACATGATAATTCGGAATCAAGGACACACACACACTGTGTTTTGTTGAGAAATTCTGAATGCAAACAAAATGAAGTGTGTTAACAAAGAAAATCTTTTATTGTGTGCCTGTCTACCCTTGATCAAGTGTAAAGAGGCTGAATGGCTAGTTTGTGGTAGGACCTTAATAAATTTATACCAATACAGTATTTTGAAGTCTGATAGAGATATGTTTGGAGTGAAGGTGCCTATATTCTGTGCTGGTATTACTTTAAAATTTGAGCATTTTTATGGCTCAAAAAATACAAGGATTCATTGTGTGCAACCACTATTTATACTTGTCAGGATCAAAATAGCATTTAGATTAGACCATCAACTTTGAAAGCCAGACTGAATGAAATTGAAAAACATGTTCACTGGCTGTCAGGTCATTACACTGGAGCTGGGTGACACTGACTGTTTGTTTGATATCAGGTTTTTGAATAAAAGGCCAGTATTTATACGATACATTGTAAACAAATTATTGTAGATTAGCGTAGATTGTGTTATTTTGTTCATTTTTCTTTCCTCGTCTCCCAGACACTGAAATATGCTTTCCAAACCCATGATCGGCTGTGCTTTGTAATGGAATATGCCAACGGAGGCGAGGTGGGTACACACCCGCACAATATTCACATCAACACACACACACACACAAATGATCTCACATGGTCTCGACAACTCAGCCTGAACACTCAACTGAATCGTCTCCAGCCTCTTCCAAGTGTTGATCTCCATCTGTTCTTGCCTCCCTCAGCTCTTCTTCCACCTGTCACGAGAACGAGTTTTCACGGAAGACCGGGCACGATTCTACGGCGCTGAAATCGTGTCAGCACTGGAGTACCTCCATTCACGTGATGTAGTTTACCGGGATCTAAAGGTGAAAACCCTCTTACCTGTCCCCAGCCCTGACTTATCCAACACCCACACATAGGAGGTTTGAAAAAAATAACATTCTGTGTATGAGAACTGTTTTCTTAGAGCCTCATTTTGACTCTGGATATTTTAGCACAGCATTTTTGAATATATCATACTTTTTTTGTTTTAATTTTCTGGATCCAAAATTCAAAGCAGGTGAGATAGGACATCACAGAGCAACTTTTCATTTCCCATATTAATTGTTATTGGTATAGATTTGACCACTTAAGTCAAATTCCTTTTGTTTTTGAGATTACTGAGTTTAGAAAAAGTTCAGCCCATGAAATAGACTGACTTGGTGAATCCTCATGAATGTAGATGAAGGTAAGGAAACAAGTTTAAAGAAACATTTTTAAGTCTCAAGACATTCAAGACACGGCTTGCTCAAAAGGGAGTGTGGCTCATTATGAGGAAAGTGCTGCTAATTCATGCTCACTTGTTCAGCTCATTACTGCTCAAGCTCTGCTTCTGTTTCTACTCTCCTCTTTGCTTTAGCCTGCCCTTGAAAGGGAAATGCTCCATTGAATTTTAAGCTGAAAATAACGTCAACTACACATTGTATGAACAGAACTGATGTTTTTCCCCCATGTAGCCTCAACAATGAGGAGTAACATAATGTTGAAGCTTTTTATTACTGCCTTGTGCTTGGTTGAAAAATAACTCAGAACAGTTTAGCTAACAAGTAACCTGAAACAGTTATCCAAAGTACTACTTTAAACATTGCCAAGCTGAAGTTTGTTTAGTTCACAGATAGTTCTTGAAGGGAATTGCGTAATTTATGACCTCGAATGGTGACCAATAGGAACTGCAACATGGAGTCTTTTGTCATCCTACATTCATTTCTGGGACGCACCCCCACGACCTCCTCCTCTTCCCTTCTGTCCCCTCAAGCTATAGTAGCCTTATTTTCAGAGTAAGCGAGTTAATTACAGCAGAGATTCAACAGAAACATCTAGTGAAGAGGTGATGTTCACCATGCTAAAGTCTGGAATAATACTGCTTTGTCATGTCATTTGGGATTGAGAACTAGACATCAGCCTTTGTTGGTGATGTAAAAGCCCTGCAGGACCAATCAGTCTCAGCATCAGTGAGTTTTTAAAAGCCAGAAATCTCAGCACCTGGCCAATCATTGGTATTGATTAAATATCCTATCACCTCCCCCTAACACACATACATATATATTATGCTTATTTTGTGCTGTGGAAAAGTAAAAATGTTATTTTTATTCTCTTTATCTAAGGGATTACCACTGTAGAAGTTCTCATGTCATGAATTCAGAATGATAAGGTTCTGTCTGGGCAGCATGTGGTCCTGAATAATTTAAGCAATATCACATGAGAGGGAGCGCTGTTATACTTTTATATGAGCACGTTTGTGATTCGGCTGAAGTTACTCTCATACTAATATACAGTATAACAACACTCCATCTCATGTGATACTGCTTTAATACAACAGTTCTGCAAACAATGCCGTTTATCAAGTATAGGTAATAAGGGACAATGGAGTATGATTTTTTTTATTTATTTTTTGTCTTTTAATTGGCTCTGCCAACACAAATAGTTCCATCAGATTTCAAGCAACTGAATTGTTGCTAAGTAACACATGAACAATTTCCTGACTGCAAGCTAGCTTGCTACTTCATGTAGGTCTACACATTACCAGCTAGCAGGTCTGCTGATTTAATATGAGTACACCTGGAGATTTGCACCAAAGTATCCAGGCTTCTTTTCCTTGCCCTCATCCTCTTCTGACGACTGTTCATAATTTAGTTCAAACGTTATTTTTGGAAATGTGTACATCTTTGTGCCATTGCCATCCGAGTACTGCTATACTGTATATCAGCACTCATGGAATGCCTCTTGTCCAATCAAATCACTCGACCGAAACTGTTCTATAATGAGCATCAAAGGTTTTGAGATACTAGCTTATAAAACTCTTTGTCCCTCGGTTAGAACATTGGGGAAGGAACTATAGATTGGACTTCGTCCATTTGTCTGTCCATCCATCAGTCCCTCGTGTGATTTCTGAGCCTCTGCTGCTCTGTTTTGGATGAAACTTTGGGGAATAATGGATTTTGAGACTGAGGTCCGGCATTTTGATTATAAACCCGATCGGTCCACCACAGCGCCACCACAAGGCCAACAGGGCCCTAAGCTTCATGCTCAATATCTCAGACACTGCTGGATTGAATTTGATTAACCTTTGGGGAATGATGTGTTTTTACATTGATATTCATTATTCACAAAATAGAACTGATTGGCCCACCACCACACCACCAACAGGCCAAAAAGTCTCCAATGCTCAAGCATCTCAGACACTACATATCATACATACAAAAAAACAAACAAACAAACAAATAAAAAAAAATGACACCCAGGGTGACTTGCACATCATGGGAGAAGTTACGGTCACTGTTGCCCTGTTGCATCAAGTCACAAAACCATTGAGTAGCAGTCATTTATCATGAATTTGTGAATAACTCAATTAGAATTTAAAAGGTCAGACAGAACCTTATAATTCTGAGCTCGTGGTGTGGCACTACACCCCTTAAGATCAGACTCAAATCTGTTTTATCTGTGTATGTACCCTCTCTCAGCTGGAGAATCTGATGCTGGACAAGGACGGCCATATCAAAATCACTGATTTTGGCCTTTGTAAGGAAGGCATCACTCCTGATGCTACCATGAAGACCTTCTGTGGGACTCCTGAGTACCTGGCACCTGAGGTAAGGCACAGATGATGAAACCTTATGGGCTGTGCACGTTTAACAATGTTTTTGCCCTCCACACTAACTTTCCTCCATCCTCCAAATGTTGAATCACTGTTGAATCACTGATTTGCTGCAAACATGAATACATCACCCATATATAACAAATATTAGAGGAGACATGCATGGTTTTCTGTCCCAGTTAAATCATCTGATTCATATCTTTTTGATTTTCTTGTTTGTGGTAGAGGTAAAATGGAATGTGACATTACTGCATGTGAAAGCATATACATATCACTGTATAAAGTCTATAGCAAACTCTTTCTAGGTTAGAATTTTCCTTGTCATTTTTTGTCAGGCTTTTCACATATCCATGATTATTTGCATATTTAATAAGATGATGACCTGTACAAACTCTGTGGTTCCCCTGCCACTAGAGGGTGTGGGCCTCTTTCTGAAAACCAGACTTGGAGATCAAATGATGGATATTTGAATAAATGTTTGGAAAATGATCTGTAAGCTAGATGGAGGGATAATGCAGTTCCTGTACCTACAAGGAAATGTAAGGGAAGCTGTTTTTGTGGAACACACACTTTTTTTCTTGTTTTCACTTTGAGGGAGATATTGTGACTTGAGATGGTGAATTTTGGACCAGTATACACTTAAATGTTAACCAGTTTGAACTTGTTCAACCTTACATATGCAAATGATTGTCCTTTCACAAACATCAAATGTGGCAATCATATCAGTGGCAATCATAGTAATTGTCAAACTTGTCAACTTCACAGTAGCCAGACTCCAATTTCGACTGGTGGCAGTGACATTGCCAACGTCTTCAATCCATTGCATTAGCAGATCATTAAATAGCACCAAATATTTAGGTCAGCAAGCTTCTCCACACACAGCTATGATTGTATTATATGTAGTAAAGCCAGGTTAGACTCTTGTCAAAATGAAACTCCCATTAGTCTTTTAGAATTTGGCTACCTACAATATATAACCTTGTACTGATACTGAGAAGTTCATATTTAGGTCTGAGGAATGTGCAGTTTACTTACGTTGTCTGTGATTTCTGGGTATTGCAGTCCCAAAATTCAAAGTTACCCCGTACTGCTGCATGGCATGTGACAGTGCCTACCTTTAAAAGAATATGAACAAGAAAAGTGTATTTATAACTTGTTTGGTTGGCCCATGCTGGAAATACTATTGTAAAATGGTCATAAGGGAACTCTCCATTCCCCCAGGTCCTAGAAGACAATGACTACGGCCGGGCAGTGGACTGGTGGGGTCTAGGCGTGGTCATGTATGAGATGATGTGTGGCCGCCTACCCTTCTACAACCAGGATCACGAGCGTCTATTTGAGCTCATCCTCATGGAGGAGATCCGCTTCCCTAGGAACCTGGCACCCGAGGCCAAGTCCCTGCTGGCCGGCCTGCTCAAGAAGGACCCCAAGCAGAGGTACCTTTGCCTGGCTGGCTGTTTGGCTTGTGGGTTTGGGTGTGACTGAAATAAGCACTCATTCCTTCTGTTTGTCGTATCTTGTTTGACAGGTTAGGTGGAGGTCCTGATGATGCCAAAGAAGTAATGAGCCACAAATTCTTCATCTCCATCAACTGGCAGGATGTGGTACAGAAGAAGGTAAGAATTGTGAAATCAAAGGAAGCAAGAACTTGAGCTTGAGCTTGATTTTTAGTCACAAATAAGGAGAGTGTCCTGCCTTGTTTATTCAGCTTTCATAGCTGTGTTGTCAGACTTACTGTTTTATTTTGTTCCTGACACAAACCACAGACAAAGCCCAAACCAAATATGGCACTCTTTCTTATGTGCTTCTGAATGTCTGACATGCTTAGTTACCGCTCTTTGCTCTCTTCCCTCTGCAGCTCACCCCGCTCTTCAAGCCACAAGTAACATCAGAGACGGACACCCGGTACTTTGATGACGAGTTCACTGCACAGACCATCACCCTCACACCCCCAGACAAGTGTAAGTATCATTGTCTCTATTGGGGGCTTCATTTCTAAATGGCCTGCCAACATGGTCTAATCCATTGATGACCAATAGGCAAGTGGGTGTGACATCATGGCACTGACTTTTCCTGTCTTATTCTTCTTTTTTTTTTATATAGATGACAGTCTGGATAGCGAGGACGGCAACCAGCAAGCACATTTCCCCCAATTCTCCTATTCTGCTAGCATAAGAGAGTGATACTGTCTCCACCACACACACAAACACACACGGTAAACACACACACGAGGCATGAAGACAGACGGCTCCCATGGCCACACCCCATACAGCTGTAAATGGCCAGAATCTCCGTACAACACAGTGGAGTTCTGGTCCCGGCAGGATCCAAGTGCCTAGACTGGCAGCCATATTGCTCTATGTAAACCCCCTTCGTCCACACTACGGACAAAGCCTGGCCACACTGGCTGTACTGTATCAAACTGGACTTCGATACCTCACACTGTCATCAGCACAAATCAACAACGCAATCAGGACTCCGTCTAGCACCTTCGGATGGCCTATAACCTAACTGCTGCTGCTGCACCTCCAGACTGTAAAACCACCGGTCATTTCTACCGCTCTTTTTCTCTCTCTTATTTTTTATAAGAGTCTTATAAGTCTTATAAGAAGCCATACAGTTTCTCCACGACTTTTCCAAGTGCTCTTCTCTGGAACTAGCTGTTACCTGTGGTGACAGGCCAGTCCTAACATGAGGGGGAGGGGGGGAGTGTGGCAATTTATAGGCTGTTTTTCTGCTAGGTGTGTGTTTCTTGAGAAAACGGGCATCAAATCCAAACTGAATGTCATCACATTAGTCGGCGAGAGAGTGTGAGAGCATGAGGGTTTTTTTTTCGTGTGTGTGTGTGTGTCTCTTTATATAATGCTTGCCCGATATGCATCAGGAACAACAGATGAATTGGTAATACTGCAGATAGAGGAGTCTCCTCGGTGGAACCGTATTACAGTGCTAACAGCGAGGTGTGGGAGAGAGGGTGTCCATTTTAAACTGTATGCAAATGAAAAAAAAAATGAACTCGTATTATTAGTTTGCTCTTGTCTCGGAATGTGATCTCTGTTAATAGATCTATCTCAAGTGCTACACAGCCGTGAATGGGAATTGGGAATAGCTAAATGCACAAGGTGTATATGTTATTTTTTTAAAACAAGGTTTTTAATTCTAACATTTTTTGATCTTTGATCAGAGAAATACACACCAGCCATGTGATTTACGAGGGTCAATAAGCACTTAGTTACTTCAAGCAGACCTCAGATTAAAATTTTCTCAGATGGACCATGTGCATATTGCAGATGAAAGCTTCCTGGTTTGGTGTTTTATTTTTTATTTTTTTCTTAATAGCCCTACAAATTGCTGATTCTTAAACTGGAGACCCAAATTTACTTTTGCACCAAACTGGAGCCTTTGTAAATTCATAGGACATTCAAAGTACCTGTTCATTATTTCTGAGCGGTATCCTGGCTGAGGAGATATAGCTACCAGACCGTATAATATATACATGAAGTTTACAGTCATAGCTAAATTATTTTGCCAAGATAGTTGTGTCGCTAAAGAGTGAAAATAACTTCACTTTAGATCATAACTCCCCAACTTGTACCAGGTTATAGACTTGTAGCTGACAGTTTACACTTTTTCATCTCCCCATGGCCATAATGTATCTGTCATCTGAACCTGTTTGTAGATCCTGCTGTCTTTCTGGTGTTCCTGTACTTTTTATCTCCTCAAATTTGAGTGTGGCATCGGATGTTAGCGGAATAAATACCGTAGCTGCGCGGTATGCGAAAAGGGAGCTGGAGAACTGAAAATTATCATCCAGGGAGCTCATACATTTCATGAACATGGTCCATTGCGAGATTTGTGTTTCAGTGCAATTACTCCTTGCAATGATGTTTTTTTTTTCTTTCTTTTTTAAAATTCTTTTCTCAGTTCGTCCCAACTATCAAAAAATATGACTGCACGGGTGGAACGTCATGAAATGATAACTGGGAAGGGTGCACCTTGTTAAGGTGTGATATCGGGTGTGTTGTAATTGAAAATGCGCCCACCATTGTATTTGGTGCTATGCTTCATGAGTCACTGGTGCTGAATAAAAGGCCAGTGCAAGACGACCCACACTGAACTTTCCCATCACTCAAAGTGCCCTCTGTCCCATGTGCTGTTTTCAAGTAATTTCCGTTATTCTTTTTGTTTTTGCCTTGTTTTTCTTCCAGTTTTGTTTCTTAACTTGCTGTTTTATCTCCCCTCCACCCCCCATCTATCCTGTCCCCTGAACCCCTTTCAAAGATAATCTCAAATAAGGAAAATGCATAATGGTTGAAAGAAATGTATGTCTTTTCAGTTACATTATTCTATTCAAACAATCCATTTCTATTTGTCTATGAATGTAATTCCGAAAGACAATGATTGAATACACGTTTTTATCTGTCTTAATACATTTTCATCCGTCTGTGTGTCTCTTCATACTGTAGTTTTCTACACATCAACAGAGCCCTTCGCCTCCACTAATGGGTGCTAAATTGCTCTCATTGGTTTTAAGGGGCTTGACTTAGGATTTTGACAGGGTGGGTTGATAATATCAGTTGAAAATCTGGCACACATGTCAGAACTTCTGTTTAAAGTAGATATAGTTGAAGTATGCAACTTTTCAGCTTGAGGCAGCAAATATATTTTTAGTCCCGCCCTTTCCCCATCAGTTGAAGTTCCTGCACCAACACTTGTCACTCATCTTGATGAATTTCTCTCCAGGAACACATATTCTGCAGTAAACTGAATAATACATTAGCCATTGGGATAATAAGTCCAAGTTATGTGGTGTTACTTTTTTTGTCCCAAAAATTACAGTCTGCGACATTATAGGCACTAAAGCTAGTGCAGCAGAAAAAGCATGTTCCAGTTGCAGAATTACGTAATCAGGTAATAAACAATGTTGGGGGGTGGGGGGGGGTGTCCTAGTGTGTTTTGCCAGATTGTGGGGCTGCTGTGTGCTCCGGTCCAGACACACGGGAGCCTCACGGTGCTTTTCAACACTCCCCCAGCAGGGAACATGTGCTGCCGGGGAGCGACCACGCCTCCACCGCCTTTTACTCACATGTTACAGCACACATTCATACTGTTTCATGCTGCGTTTATGTCCTATGGGAATAAACTAGGGAAGCATCGGCGGGAGTGCTTCTGCAGACTTTGGCTGCTAATGAACAGTTTGATACCTCGCACACAACTTAGTGAGTGATGCGTTTGAGTTCGTATTTTTACAGTAAACAAAGCGCTGCCAATACAAACACAGGTGAACATGAGACAGCAAATATGTGGTCTGTCGAGGCGTTTTGGCTGTTTTACCGTGGTGGTCCCAAAATAACTCCTAATGTGATGAAACTGATTCACTTACATATCCCTACATATGCCTTAGGGTCGAAAAAATCCAAATCCCAAGTATTTCCTACCTGAGGTGAACAGTAAGACTGTTATGCAGTTCCACCTTGCGTGAACGGATGCAGGGCCGAGTAGCCCACTTTCAATTGTAATAAAACGCTTGTTTTACCGTTTTTCCCGTAAGACGTGAATGTAGCATCATCTGTGGGCTATGTCCGATATGCAAGCAAACGTCAGATTTTCAAGAGTTTGCTGTTATCGGGAGCACAAAGGAGTCTGAGTAGTGAAGTTAGTGTGTAAATAATAAATTGAACTGCTCTTCTGTGAAAGGCTGAGAACTAAAACTGACAATCAGAACTTTTATAAAACACCAGGCTAGTTCACAGACCGGCGGACGTTTTATCATCCCTGACACGCGCCCCTACACCCTGTCCTCAGTGATGCCTTCAAGGCTAGCTCCCGTTTCCGAGTTCCCAAGACATAAATACGACGTGTCGGGCATTCAAAGGCTTTTGATCAGACATAATAATGAAAATCACGCTGAAATAAATACATTGTTGGTGGCGTTGAGTTGTGTTAGAAATCTAGTGGAAAAGAGTGACTTTGTGCTGCCCCGATACAACAAACAAAAGGAAAAATACATTCAAGTAACTGAAACAAGGATGTGACAACTTGAAGTTAATCAAATAATTAATGTGGAAACAGTAAAACAATCCTTATTGTAATCCCTCACTACCAAACAGTAATGTCTCACAATGGAATACAGCCCTTTTCTACCATCATTTTTTGACACAGCTTCCATGCTCTCTGTCTTATATGCATCACATCATGGCAACTTGGGCAATTTAATTAAGTTGGTTATTTTGTTTTGTAGTGAAACGTTTCAAAACTTTGTACATTAGCTGAAAGATTGTTTGGGTTGTTCATTTGCAGCCAAACTAACAGTTTCGGTATTTCCGAAAGCAAATGAAAGCACCGTAATAGTACAAACTGTATCCCTCACGTGGACTGTACGACGTCACCGCCTACACACGTGTCTCGGCACGGGATTGGCCAGACTGTTGCTGTTGCGTCACTGCTGACCGGTTCAAAGCGACTGGGACAATCATTAATATTCCGATTAGAGGGCGGGGCTATGCGAATGGACATCATGGATGCTTTCGGTACATGGGACTGGACGTTTCCAAGACAAGGACACCTAGGTGCCAACCATGTACCAACCTGAAGAACCAGTGACAACCAAAAATTTATCTCTTTTTGTTCTATTTCTTTCTCACTAAAGATTCCTCAACGCAGGAGGAGGACATACCTGTTTTTCTCCAGGATCATGGGACCCTAAAACTCAGAAGTGGAGGAAGGCTGTTGCCTCCCAGGAACCGGAGATGCTATGTTTTCCTGCTGTCAAAAGTGAGCTTTTTTAAATTCCGTGGATAAAATACAGACAGGTGAGTAAAACAGTTTTACTTTGAGTTTGGATGTCTCCAAACTTTTGTCCAGCGGCCGGTACTCTGTCCAGCAAAGCCTATCTGCTGGTACTATAATATTCTATTGTCATCAGTTATTACATCTTAAGATGTAAAGTTTATTATATACATATCCTAAATATGTCATACATGGGGAATGAGTAGTTTTGCCTCAGCCATAATTTTAATTTGGTTTAGGCTATGAGACTCACTTATGTCATACAGGCGGTGTACTGCACAGTGTATGGAGAGCTGCTTTGTGCACTAACACCAGGCTTATTATTTCCCCGGAACAGTGGCAGCAGGCTATTACATAATAGTGTTGGGGGTGGGACCTGATAGTCCTGCCACAGACCATCTTATCAGATTCCTGCGACTGCCTCATCCACATGTGCGTGCTGTGTTTACTCAGGAGGCTTAAGCAAAACACATGGCAAAGCCTTACTCCTCAGCACACCGATGAATGGGAGTCTGGGCGGGCAGTGTATCCTTACAGCCTGCTGCCCATTTCATGTGATTACATCAGCTTCATCCTGTAGTGTATTATGGTTTTATGTTTAGGATGTTTCTTTTTCGGACAATTGCTGGTGTTAAAGCATTCAACTTTTTACCAAAACAAAATACACTTTATATACCTATAATATTCTTGCAGAATTAGTGTTATATCAGAATATTAGTGCTCCAAATGACTAATAGAACTATAAAGTGTCTGTGGTGCTCAATTATGAATTTATAATGATATTACTGCAATCAATTTTAATTTAATCTTTAATATTACTAGAGTATTCCAAGAGATCTTTGTAATATGCTGTGATATTTGTATAGTAGGCTTGTAAAATTTGTTATAGCATTGTTATATCATAAGAAATTGGTTATATCTCAAGAAGCACAGCACAGTAAAATATTTGTGTCACTGCATTTGTTACAATAATTTTTCTAGCAACAGGAGAGTCTTTTGCAGTCTTTTTTTGAAAATACTTGCAGGTATCAGTTGATATCAGTCCACAGGTGTGAGTCATACACAAGCGCTGTGCTGTTAATGGGATACCATAATTCTGGTTATGATATTAATTGGTGAAAAGTGCCCAGGAGACAAGAAAAAATGTTATTGTTTATTCGAAGAATGTGGCATTACATATTTCATCTAGTACCATGGATAAATTGCTGGATAATGTAATGACATCATGTTACAGCTCTTATTACTCCATATGATGTAATAATTATACTAAATAAAATCAGTATTATAATATCACCAGTTAAAAGCTACAATAATCAAACTTGCCTAGAGACAATTTAAGTAAGGACGGTTTAGACTGAGGTGACAAAGCACATAATTTAACGGTTGGGTCTACATGGTTCTCATATTCCACAGGCATTCCATGTTGTCAGCTGAATCTCAATGGTCTGTCTTTTTGTGATTTCAATTATTTTAGATTTAAAAATACAGTATCTAATACCACTTATGAGGTAATAATAAACAGTTAATTAATTCCACACTGTAATATTTGCTAATTAATTCATTCAGATTAATTATCAGAGCTAATTGTGTTTGATATATCACGGTGAGGGCGGCAGGGCGCCTCAGGGGTTGGCACAGAGTTTCCATGTTCTTCCAGTGTTTAGTCCAAATACATGCAGCTCAGATGAATAGGATACTCTAAATTGCCTCTAAGTGTGATTGTGTGTGTTTGTTAGTCCTGTGATGGGTGCATTATTATGAATCCCACTGGAGTTCTGGGCAAAATACACCCACAAGCACTGTGATTGGTCAGAAAATCCATTGGCCTGTTGTCAATTCACTAAAACAGTCTTGATATAAGCCTTCACCCCCCCATAACCCTAACCTCAACCACATGGGCATATCTTGCCCAGAAATCTGGTGGGATTCATAACTACGCATCCAGTGTGTTTCTCTGCCTTATCCCCAATGCATGCTGGGATAGGCTCCAGTCCCATGCAACCCTGATTAGGAATAAGCAGATATGGCAAATGGATGGATATCATGGTGATTATTTTAGAACATTAGGCAGGTCAAGTGCCTCTTGTGTTAGATTTGAACAAATTATCATTACATAATCTGGCAGTCACTACATTATTAAATGCTGCAAAGCTTGGAGGGGACCAATATTACTGCTCACAGTGCTCCATCCGACATTAACAATATTTCTGGGGAACAAGGTTTGCTGGTACAGGGAGGATCCGCTAGAGTCATAGTTTCATCAGACACATGCAGTTCACTCTTTGGTGAATCAGAGCCACTGGTGGCCACGGATGAGTATGTGATGAAAAGGCTGGAACACAGCTACATATACAGAAATAACCAAGAGTCAGTCTGATCAGTGTCAGGGATTTAATGATGCATCATGGAGCTGTGGGTCTCATTCTCAAAGCACAGCCGTGATCATCTTAGCAATATGCTGATTTACGTAAGCAACAGATAGAGTGGCCTGAGAGTGTCTGGTTGTTCAGCTAACTTCCTGAAGACACAACTTTCCGTGTGTACGTCTCAAGGTTGGATGAGCTGTGTGAAAGCTAATGCAACCAGACATAACTATCAGGCAACCCATGTCTGCTTGATACATTGACTACTGAGTGAACTAAGTTTAATGTGTCCAATTATCCAAATTATAATGCAATGCAACTTCCTTTTCCACCTCCAGTCCTATATCTGCTTTTACCAATATCTTCCAAATCCTGGAGGCCACCTGTGAGAGCAGTTTCTATCACAGGTTTCATATCAGATATTAGGTTAGGTGTTCAGTAGAGATATTCCAACAGCAATTGGAATATGGGCTGTAAAATGTCCATATCCTTGGAAGTTATGATTTCCTGGCAGAAAAATGTCCTGTTTGAGATCCCAGATTCAATAAACTGAGGCTGATTCTAAACCAAGCTGTTTATGGTAATATTTGACCGATAATGGGTATTTGAATCATAGTTTACAGTGGCAGCAGTGGGACTCAGTATTGAGAGACCTGATCAAGCTTTGTCACAGCCTGCCAATGCTAGATCACCAGCATTATGAGCAATAAGACATGAAAAAATAACTTTCAATCCTCTTGATTTCCAGTGTTGGTCACCAAGGCTTTTCACCAAGTGCCTTTTCTTTCAAAGGTCTGGAATGCCAAAGGAACAGGGGTATTTTGGAGAGCGTGTCGCATGTAGCACCTCAAAGAATGCCAAGGATAAAAGCAACAGTGCCACCCTGCGGGCATCTCAGGGTGGCACTTACAGGGACCAGTCTGGGATGGGTGACATGAGCAACAGGATGTTGCGCTGTTACTCGGAGAAGGACTCGGAAAAAGACTCAGGGTACTCAGGTGAGCGAGTGTCCATTTCACGTACAAATACAGAGTTCATGAACACCCTGCAGATTTAATCCAGCTGGAAAAGGTTCAAGGAAAAATTATAAATCTTTTTATTCTTTTCATGATGGCAATGCTAATCAACACACTAGACACACACCCACATACTAGGGTCCAACTGATATGGATTTTCAAAGATCAATACTGATGTGAATATCTTTGTACTGCCAATAGCTGATGTTTTTAAACTAATATTCAGTATCTTTAAATTATTGCCAACAAAGAAGAAATATTCCATTTTCTTTAGACAGTTATTCTTGTCAGGGTTTCAAAGCCTCTGAAACCGCATTCATACTGTCATAAAACACAAAACATCTCTGTTGAAAACTAATGAAATTCTTTTAGGTGACTTATCACACCTCATCTGTAACAAGGAAACTCAATGATCAGTTATCTTTAAAGGAATAATTAAAATATTTTTGAACTGTATGAATAGATAAAATGATCAAAGAAAATCATTGTGTTTTCCAGACTGTTTATTCGCTGTGGTCATACTGACAGCGGACAACATGACAAGCTGATATCCAATATTTAATAAAAGGCAAAAATTGGCCTGATAATATCAGCAAACAGATATTTCAGTCTAACCCGTACACATATCCATTAACCAGCATACTTGAGAACAGATTCCTCATATACCGATGGTATCAGGATGAGTATCTTTGCTTTTTTCTTGTTCTCCCTCTTTATTTGTCTCTTTTTTCTATTTTTGCCTGTAATTAATCTTTTCCTTATCCTGTATCCACTTTGCTCAGTATCCTACATTTTAAGTCTCTGTTTCTCTCCATACCCTCTTTTATCCATCAATCTCCTCACCACTCTCAATACCCCCTTTCCCCTCCTCCTCCTCCTCGTCCTCCTCGTCCTCCTCCTCCTTTTCCTCCTCAG